>JAQIWG010010214.1:0-10136 GCA_034695025.1 Chamaedrilus cognettii
CCTCCTGCCCCCTCCCCCCCCCCCCCCCCGTTTTGGCGTCCCTGTGCAGCACACTGTCAGCTGCAGCGCAACTTGGCAGTGCATGCACCGCATTTGAGGCCAAGCAGAGAGCGCACAAAGTCTTCTGCGACGAACTAAACAAACTGCAAGTAAGGTGGACAAGCATAGGTCTACAGTACACGCAGGGGTCTACGCGTATCGCAATACGCGATAGATCAGGCCTGGGCTGCTTCGCAGATATTATGATTATAAATAAGAACAAAGTTAACGAAAGAGACAAGCGAGTAATATATCGCATTGCCCAACGCACCGAAATTCAGCCAAAAATCAAGAGCGAAGTAATACTGAAATATCACCGCGATCAAAATACTTAGTGCGCTGCGAGAGGAACGAGCGACATTATTTTAGTTCTAAAACAATCGAGGCCCTTATAATAGACTCTAGCCTATGTACATGTACATACCTGCCTATTTTATACTAGGATATACACGAGGTTGCGCATTTTACATGCATATCGGACTAATGAAATTAAATGCACGGCCTTTGCCTATATCCAGTCCGACGGTCCACCGTCCAAGCCTTGATCTTGGATTTTTCTGAATCTTTGCGGAAGAACACCACATTCTTCTAAAAAAAAGCGTTTCCATTCACGCTTATGACTTATCAAATTGTCATGCATGTGGTTAATTAGGCTGTTAATTTATGATTGCATAATATGAACTTAAAATGTTATACAAGTACAACTGCATTTTTGCCGTAGCTGCGTTCTTGTATTAATGCTAAGTATAGAAGTCCTAATTTTAAATTTAAACTCGCGAAACAAGCTGAACTATTGCAGTCATACTGAGTAATCGGAACTGTAAGTTATACCATATGGGCTCAAGATCAAGCACATGTATATACAGTACATGTATTAAGTTAAATAATTTAAATAGAAAGAAAACCAACTGAACCAAGAATTCAGCCTAGCAAGCACTTGCTGCCAGGTAAGTCAATTTGCAAGCGCTTGCATTCATTTGACATAACGCTTGCAAACTCATTTTTGATACGTTAATATTGAGTCGTAGACCTGAGTGTGAAAGATTCGATCCTTAATTGGTTTTACTGCATTATAGCCCAAAAAAATGATGAAAAAGGCATCAAAATAGCGCTCTCTTGCTAATGCATTTAAACTAAAATATCGGTTCAGTGCCTCGGCCTCGTATTTAACCAAGCAAAGAACCGTTCCCCCTCTTTAGTCGCCTTTTACGGCTCGTCCGGGGAGCTCTGGGTTGCAAGCCAATTCTTTGTTCCCCGACCTACAGGGGTTCCAAATCTCAGGGCGCCGCTCGAGCCCCTTTTATCCGCGTGCTGACACACGACCGCTGCGATCAGCCTGCCTACCCCCGGTCCCAGTCGACACCAGGCCCATTGTCCGCCGGTCCGCGACCCATGTCAAAACCTTCCCGCGGGTCGTCGCGTTCCCATACAGAGAGCGCGTCGCCCGTTACGAATGGGAACGGCCCCAAGGTGCCTCTATACCGATCAACGCCGCCTATACCCGGCTTGTCGACTATATCGGAGCGCTGTTACTATTAGCTTGAATTCTCTGAATCGGAGAAATGCGTGTTGGAGCAGCGTGCGGTTCAATGCGTAGCGGTGGTTTGGATATTTGGGCCGGGGTGGGAAAAAGTTTTTGAATTGGGGTGCAGGGGAAGCTGACCACGCAGGCCTTAAATTTTAGATTTGTTGATAACAAGACGTATTGCTTTGCCCTGCAGAACATGCGAGCGAAGGGGGAGGGGGTAGGGACAGAGCTTTTTTGCAAAACAGCTCCCTCAAATGCCCCCTCTCAAAGGAAACTAGTAAATGCCACCAATTGCATCCAATAGGCACTGCAAGACCCCTCCCAAATGCCCCCCAAATGACCTTTCCTAATTTTGTCAGGATGCATGGATCTAGATAGGGCTTGTCCCCATTATAGTCAAAATTTGGGAGGAGGGGCGTGCCTCCCTGCCCTTAATTGATTCTACCCCTGCAGTGGGATAACTGGCGTTCTGGACGGCGCGGCAGTTCGGTGAACGCAATGCTAAATTGCTAGCGCTTTCGAGGCGGCCGGCAGATTTGTGTGGACTATGAATTAGCATTGTCTGAAATGAAGTCAAACCATTAACCCATACGTCATGTATTTCTTACTGTTGTAGTGCGCGTCGACGCTGACCGTAAAGTAATACTCGAACGATGTGAAAATTTGGTGAAGAAATGCGTCAAGCGAGCGCGATCGACAGTACTATTCAATACAAACCGAAAGTTTTCAACAGTTTGTACTTCGAGGCTCTTGCAGGTGCATGTTTTTTCAAGTTGACGCCGACTTAAGGCCTTTAAGGAATTTAGGGGGTAATTTCTGAACAAATTCAAGCGTCAGCTAGAACGGCTGCTTTCATATTAGACTCTGGCTTTGGACTATTTGAATGTGCTAAACATGGACGGGGCATTCTGCAGGCCGGGGAACAAAGAATTGGCTTGCAGCCCAGAGCTCCCGAGCCAGTCGTAAAAGGCGACTAAAGAAGGGGGAGCGGTTCCGTGCCACCTCCTTTGCACAGAACCGGACCGGATGTAGTCTTTGCGCTACATACGGTCCCTAAACTACAAAAACTAAGACTGAGACATGTACGGTAACTCCCTATTTGACTACAGATCCACTTGATGTAAGATTGAAGTCCGAAATTCATCCCCAATTCATCAATCCGCACTGCGCAGTGCACAGCGCAGACGCTCATGCCTCAACGTCGCATCACATCTATCAGCCGTGTCACTTATCGTGTCGCTAATCGGGTCAGTCCGCCCCGCTAAGTCGTCTGCCCGATGTCGATAAGGGGCGCGTGACGCCCGTGTGTGCTCAATCGTTGCAGATCGAAATCCGAGTCGATTTTCGGCCGCCGAAGCCAAATGCAGTACGAAGTGAGCTAGTATTAAGCGAGGATTGTACGGCATGGTTCGATGAGTAAATGATGGCTGATTACTGGAACCGACACCGGTCGAGAACTTCTCACACGTTATACGGCGGAGTTCACCAACTGGACTTCGACTATCTCCAGTGCTTAGGACACTGGCCGCAGCATTCCCCAATCCCCGCTCCTAAAGTTGGCAGCTGAAACGAAAGGGTGCCATGCAAACCCCATCCCCTCCGGCCTTAATTTTGAATTTCGTCGTTCATAAAGTTGAAAGCAAGGAGATTCGAACCACTCAAAATAACGGAAAATAGACCAAACGTGTTGCATTTTTGCAAAGTTACACCAGGAATAATACACAAAACAGGCCTATGGGCCTATGAGACCGGACCACCTGATAAACCTAATAAAAAAACTAACTCATTAGCAAAATGTTGCTAAACAAAAGAGGCTTTGGCTCGTTTTGTTTTAGTCTTGTGATTCGTATTGTTCTATGTTTCACAGATACAACTACATTCGGACGCTTGAATACTCCAAGACGCAACGCAAATCGTCCTCCACGTTTACCGCCATGTTGCCCTCAGTCGCGAAATCAACAAGTCGTGACGTCATCGTTAGCTTTCTTTTACTTCTTCTCCAATCACTGAACTTACAAGCAACGATGACGTACAGCAGCGGCGACAGCTTCCCATTACGTCATTCTGACGTCACTGCGAACAATTTCAAGATTAACCCCGAACGAAATGGTAGATCCACGATTACGCCATTCCATTCGCCAGTCGGCGCTGAGAACCGCGTGCCGGGAATAGGTCTAACTGCTGTTGATGCAGTTCACCCAACAATGTACGACGCTGGAATTGGACAACGTGGTGAACGGGCTACTTCGCAAATAGACGCTCGCAGAGGGGCAGTAAACGTTGTCATCGATACTGATGGGGACGCGGGAAGCGTCGGGAAACGATGGAGTAAGAGCGGAATGCGCGTTTGGGGAAAACGACGAGCGACTCCGGGAACGGAACAGAGAGGGAACGGGGGAGTGTGGGAGAAAAGGTGGAGAGGAAACGAGATGCGGGTTTGGGGGAAAAGAGGGGACGTAAGCGGGGAGGGATCGAGAAATGGCGTCGCGGAGAAAAGGTGGAATGGAAATGGAATGCGCGTGTGGGGTAAAAGAAATTTTGTGACGAGGGATGAAGAGCGTGAGAAGAAATGGAATGGAAATGGAATGAGAGTGTGGGGGAAGAAAGACAGTAATGGAATTAAAGAAAGTGAAGAATCTATTGAACAGAAGTGGAACCAGAACGGTATGAGAGTTTGGGGAAAAAGAGAAAGTGGTGAAATAAATGACAGTGGAAAATCTTTCGAAAAGAAGTGGAACCAAAATGGGATTAGAGTTTGGGGAAAACGAGAAAGTGATGAGATCAAAGAAAGTGAAAAATCTTTAGAAAAAAAGTGGAACCAGAATGGGATAAGAGTTTGGGGAAAACGAGAAAAAGCGGAGGAAAGTAAAAACGAAGAAGTGAGCTATGGAACTCGTGACAAGAGTTCCGACGAAGCGGAAGAAAAAAATAACGATGTTGATGATCGCGTTGAAAAAAGTCCGTGCAGGACCGATGACATCATCAGCGCCTGTAGCACAAAGTTGAAAAGTGAAGCGCGCAACCATGACGTCAGAAACAAAAAGTGGAACAAGAGCGGCATGCGAGTGTGGGGAAAAAGATACGATCCGAGCGAGCGCAAGCAAGTCGTTAGAAAATGGAACAAAAACGGCATGCGAGTGTGGGGGAAAAGAGACGACTATCTAGACAACAAATCTGACCAAGAGGATACGCGATTGTGGAGCAGGCCTAAGCGAAACGGTGCGAATACTTTCGCGGTGGATAAAAGATGGAGCAACAATAAAATGCGCGTTTGGGGAAAGCGAAGCGTGGTTCGAGACTACACTAACGAACCCGAACACGACGCTAAGATTCGGGACAAAAATGTCGGCATTCTCGCTTCCAACGGGAACAACATTTCAGCGGATATGATAGCGAATCCTACGCGAACAGAGTTGAGAGCAAAACTCGACAGTCAGCGTCAACGAAGCGCCGAAATCGCGACAGAAAGCGACAAGAGAAATTGGGGCAAGCAAAAGATGAGAATATGGGGTAAGAGAAGCAATAGAATGTCGCTGGAGGAACAAACGATCAAGCAGGCCGCGCAAGCCAAGACGAGGCATCTCGCTGTGAAGAGAACCGCCCCTGAAAGAGAGAGTGTCGAAGAACTCAGCGAAAAGCTGACGGCAATTCGCGACATAGAACACCCGATCATTAGTCCTAGAACTGCACATGCTGGCTCTTCTGATGAAGGGCTAAGAATAATTCCTAATGATATATTGAGCGTTGCTGCCCCTGACAAATCCCGCGACCAGAGAGTCAAATCTCATAAAAATTTTCGCTCAGTACCAAACGGCGATGAAGCAGTTTTAATGACCAGCAAATCATTAAAAAATCCCAATAAAAGCCAATCTGACGTGAATACGACGCAAAACCATCATCTGCATTCCTTGAACGCATCCGAACCGTTTCCGGCACAGGCTGCCACGCATTTTCTGTTTCCAGCAGCGCTCGAAACACCCCGATCCAGATTGACACTGACGTCACTGAAACGCAACAGGCGTTCCGCGAAACACACCGTTTCTTCGCGTAGATCCAGCCTCGGACGTTCCGTCGCGTTTCCCGCACGTCGGGGGTTCTCTAATGACGCTGCGTTTCGCCAACGCTACGGCGGAACCTCTGGTCACGTTAAGCGTTCGGCCACAGTGACGGGAGCGGGACACTACTCGGGGGATGCAGGGAAGCGTGGCTGGAGGGTGAACGTAATTCGAGTGTGGGGCAAACGATCAGGAGAATAATATGATTGTCTAGAGTAAAATGAGCGTATACTATAGGGGAGTACTAGGCCCATGCCTGTTTGATATATGAGCCTATTTAGCGAGTGAGAATACTAGAGAGAATACTATTCTCAAGCTTTAAATTGGCAAGAAGTCCGACTCGCTTGATTGGAGTCGGGCAGCGAATGCGAGTGCAAGTGGGCCAGTTTTGGTACTTTGCAGAACTGACACTGGGGGAATAAACAAAGGTCCGGTAGAAATCTAAGCATCGGTCTGTAGTAAAATTAAGGCCCATGCCCATCATGGCGAGCTAAACGCGAGTTGGCTCAATCGGCGGATTACGTGTATGTGCCAGGCATGGGAAATCGACAACGGTCACTTTCAACTCCTAGATTGAGGCGACTCGGGATTAACTCGCCATGATGAGTATGGGCATAACAGTTTTGCACTGAGTAAGAAGAAGTAGACATAGGTGTACGCAGTGACGATTTAATTTCTTTGTGAATATTGTGAATCATCAATGTAAGTCTACATTTTGGTTCAACAGTGTGCAAGAGTTGGCGTAAGTATATGAAGGCGCTTTGTTTCTTACGCAGCAATGAGTTGAGTCTGGGCAAAATTTTTGACAACGTGCGCAAAATACTAAGTCTGGTAGCCTGTAGTAATAGGCTTTGGCTTTTGCTTAGAAAACAAGGGCGTGCACAAAAACATATAGATACACAAGACCTGACTATCATGATGCGAACGAATTTATGTTATGTTCGAGATAAAAACGTAGTGCCTCAAATTCATCAAAGCGAAACTCGAACTGCATCAAACTCGAAGTTTTGCCCCATGTAAACAATAACCTACAATACTAGGCTAGGGGCATGTAAGCGTCTGGTTGCAATATTGAATACTCCTATGCCGTTTTAAAATGCAATTTTTTTTTAGCGAGAGTACTTGTACAGCTTTTGACAGTATGTTGGCAGGCCTATGAACTTTAAAAAATGAGTAATTATCTGTCCAAAACAGAGTTTGAACGGCATTGCATAATTTGCATTGTCTGCCTAACGAACTTGCTCTATCATTGCCATCATAATTGTGGACTCGGTTTCGGTCTAGCGGAAGCGGATGCGGTAAAGCCTGCAAAGAGTTAACGCGTGTCACACTATGGTCGCACGATGTCAGTCGACGCACGATGACATCGCTAGACGGCGTCTATTGATGCTTGTAGTTAGGTTAGTGGCGTAGCGGCATATGGGCCAGGTCGAACCTTGGCCCGACCTTTAGGCTCCACTGGCCCGACTGGCTTGCAGTGGCTGATGAATGTGGTATCATTTATGTCAACTATATGATGAGAAAAACTTTGGCGCCCACCCCCCACTCCTCCCCGGTCGAGAGTTTTTGTGCATGAAAAGGGAGTAACTCTCTGTCTTCACACACCCCTCCACCCCCGGTCGTTAGTTATTTTGCAAGCAAAAGGAGCACCTCTCTGTCAGCGCACCCCCCCGGGTCGCGAGTTTTTGGACCGGAGGGGGGGGGGGGAGGGGGGGGGGGGGGGCAACTTGTGCAACTGCCCTTGGCCGAGCGGCTCGAGCCCGATCTTTGGATCCACCCACGCGACGCTACAGCCTGCTGCATGTAGCCTAACAAAGCTCTACGGCCATACAATTATGTTTCATAGATGATAAATCAAGTCGTACTCTTACTCTTTAGTTCGTCTTATATTATAAAGAGTCTAGCTTGACATTTTCGGATGCACTCTTCTCAACGAAAGGTCCGGAAGTTGACCAGGGACGCCGGAACGGAGGGGGGGGGGGCAGGAGAGGGGAATGACCCCCCACCCGTTCCGCAGTTCCTGCTAGGAGGGGGGAATGCACCCCTCGTCAATGTGGGAGGGGCAAAGTACGCTTCCCCCTCCCAGGTTTTCGGTACGTCGTCCCTGGCGTTGACATTCGCCAGCAGAAGCCATTGGGACACTGGGCCAGGCACAACGTGAGACATATTAATTATTATTCCTTCCGATTGGCAGTGTCGAGTCGATCAGAATATTGTGTTCTACGCGTACAGTTTTATCTATCTTTTCATTTTGATTCAATGATTTTGACCGAATGTAAAAATGAATAGGTTTTATGGTTTTGTTGGGTTGCCCTTTCGGATAATCCGCACCACGCCAATATTTTAAATATTTTGAACACGAATTCTAAACGTTCATCTTTTCCCTGCTCGCAGCACAATAGATGGGCCCCATGGAATAAGGGACCTAGTCGACTGAGCTCCTTATATTTTTTATTCTAAATTTACTATTACTACGACGTCCCGTACATACTATCGATGCTATTGATGGAAATTTTAATGGCATCGAAATACACGGCAGCAGTCCAATATCGTTTGAGGACGGACACCCGTCGTACTTTAGCTTTCCGCCGTTGCAGAATTATTTCTCGAAACGCCTCGGGGTGGGGTTGAATTATTTTAATCCCCTAGTTGGATATTATAGTTAAAATGCATTTTGTGGCTAGGCGGCTTTGCGGCTTTGAGACTTTGAGACTTTGAGACTTTGAGACATTGTGTCCCTGGATCATCTTTAGAAGGCATTTCTATCGATTTGCTTATATAGTAAGGAATACAAAGTTTGTGAAAAAAAGTGTTTGAAGTGCACAAGATTTAACCCTTAGTTAGATATTTTAGTTAAAATGCATTCGCAAGGTGTCGATATTAAGAAGCGTCTTTCATCAGTTTTCTTCACTATACAATGCAGCTCAACCAATGAGGCATTAAGGACCATGTGTAGTAACAAATACTAGGCTCACGGTCCGGTTCTGTGTAAGAGGGCCATCACAGAACCGCTCCCCCTTCTTTCGTCGCCTTTTACAACTTGCCCGGGGAGCTCTGGGCTGCAAGTCCATTCTCTGTTCCCCGACTAGTTGGGCTTCTAAACGCCGCAATCGTACTCAGCCCTTATTCCACAGGGCGTATGGTCTTCATAGTCATAGCCTACATGGCATGCATCGCGTATTTTATCGGGCGTCGAATTGTAAAAAGATGTACTGTAAAACGAGAAGAAGAACTGTAAATCATTTTTTTTATAATGACTATACACGCAACAGATTTTCGATCCATTTACAGAAAATGGAGCCTCTGAAGTTGGATAACCTCAATTTACTGCTAAAGGTCTGCGCCAATTTTTTCTATTTAAATATTGATAACTATTACATTACAGGTTATACAGTATACCAGATGTGAATTTAAGATAATATATGTTTAACGAGCGAAAAAAACTAGAGTAGTTTATTGCGTGAGCGATGTTAGGGGTTATAGAGAAACATCAATCTCATATTAGCGTTATTTCTTTAATTTCACTCGGATTTTGTGGTTGACATTGTTTTAGAATATGCCTACACATATACGAGAAGGGGTGGGGTCACAATGGATACATTTTTTGGATGTGAATTGCTGTGGGGGCCTCATTGACTTTATTACTTGAGTGCCACGCCCACTAAATATTTTTGATTTTAAAAATTAGCATTATATTTTGCCGAATTTTTCTTTTAATTTATGCCTAGAGTTTTTGCGTTGTCCTAGACGACACTCACTATTGAAACACTCACTGCTTAAAGTCCTATCTTAAACACCTGTCGTCAGAGATAGGGAACTTATCCTTTTTGAGTGTCGTAGAGGATAACCAATTTTTGTGCAATTAATTGATTATTTTTGCTGGAGTCAGTTTTAGATATAAAAGTGCATTCTTGTGGCATCTCTTTTAAATTCAGTCCTACAGGTATCAATCGGATTACCGTATTTGTTTAAGTGTTGTGCAAACTTCCTCTACATAATAAAATTTAATGAATTGTTAGGCGCCATCGAAGGATGTCGTGGTGTCGCTGTGCAATGAAGCGTTCTTCCACCGCGACGCCATCTTGTTTCCGGAGTCCGTCGTCAAGGTTACGAGTCAGAAACTGACAACAACCGACTCCGAGTCTACTTTGGTGAGTTTTAGACCAAGAACCGGGTAAAGGGTCAGGCGAATATCGGAGTATTAGGATAACCTTCTGCTGCAAAATTACTGTTAAAGTTACTTTGTAATATTGTAATAAAAAAGAAGCGCCAAATCTGCGTTTATTTTGGAAATATCGCATCGTTGTTTCTTATCCAGATTAGATTTCTAATATTTTTTGTAGTGTGTGTGTGCTATTTCATACTTACTTATAGAAGATAGGGCCTGTAGCTTTTTTTGTTCTACCATTCTGGCCGTAATGTTTTTTACTTAAATATTTGGGGGCGCTACCTAAGCGCGAAGTGAGCAACCGCTAAGCCCAGTTATGACTAGACGCTAAGTGAATAACCGCTAA
>JAQIWG010010215.1:0-10136 GCA_034695025.1 Chamaedrilus cognettii
GGGGAGGGGGCATGGCGATCCAGCTTGTTTTTCGAGTGACAATAATAACAGATTAGCATAGCAAATCGATCCATTCAGTAGCATGCATGTGCATTCAATTTAAATTAGATGGGCGATTAATTAATTAGATCAAATGTAGATGCATTTCTCGCTGGCTTGAGCTCCCTTCCAGCATTTTTTTCAGGTTGCGCCCCAGTCTCCGAGCATTCCCACACGGTTTCCAGATCAAATCACATCGTTTCTGCACTATCATGGTTTCCACAGCGTCCCCGCGTGTTGTAACTTCATCGAATCTTGTTCGCACACCGTCTCTGAGTATTCCGACATCATTTCAACAGAGCCTGACGCATCATCACATCACATCATCTCGCATCCATTCCTCAACAGCGCTCTAGCAATTTCAATTCACTTCCGGCAGGAAAGAATCAAAAAGCAAAGCATTTTACCGTTTTTTCTCGCTTATTTTGGCTCCAAGTGTCCGTTTAATTAAAACAAGACCATGAGATGCAATAAAACATCTCTACACAGCACGCATCTTAAACTTGAAACGCAAAGCAACGAGAAGTTCACTAAGATCATAGCTCAGAGAAAGTAAACGCATTCGCGTATTGTGCCAGATTAGGAGTATTTCAGAAATTGAAAAAAACATATTCATCGAGTGAATAAGCATACTAATTGACAACAAATAGAAATTTTTGTGGACATCGTCCAATAAAAAAACAAACGACACCTTTTTAAAGGTGAATTTCTAATAGAGGAGGTTCTAACATCAAGCTGATAAGTGCTTATTCAAATTGTATTCAGCTTCTGATTATAACTAGATACTAATTATTCTGCTTATTGCACACCAACCTTGAATGCACAGCAGTTGTTGCCGGAAGAAGTAATTAAAGGAAAGCAATTAAGAAAGTTTAAAATGCAAGCAAACATTGTTCAGAGAAAGTTTAGAACACGTAGTAAAAACAGATTGGATAAATTATTACAACAGATTCGGCGACATGTATCTGCTGCACCAGTGTAAGTATCTATTCGTGCACGAGCGCAGTTCCAAGTCACGGCCATGGGCCTGGCGCAGAGCATCACAATTTCACAATTTAAAAAATGATAACTGAAAATTCATTGATTTTTTCACGAAGGTAAAATGAAGGCAATTTGGTTCAGCAAACAGTTAACCATTCGGTTTCTAGTCATTACCTGGGCGAGCGGGGGTGCTGCCGGTGACATCGGTGCTTTTTGTCGTAGGAGGCAGAGTGGTTGTTGCTAGAAAAGAGTATTAAATGAAGACATTAAGGGGGGTCTAAAATGCAGTCAAACAATGTTCCAAGACATGCAAAATGCACGCGTGCAGATTTTAGGTAGCTGAACTACTAATGTACATGTAAGTTAGCCTACTGTACCTAGCCTACAAAACCCTCAATCATGACGTCATGGTCCAAAAAGTCTATAAGAAGTGAACAACCAAAAAGTCCGTATGATAACTGTACATTTCGCTATCTAGCTTAAAGTCTTGTTTACATATCTGAACATTCGTGATCAAATTTGTGCACTTTGATATGAATTCCGTTTAAAATTAGCGGCGGTTTAACACTAATTTAATGTTAAAAGTTAAAAAAATCGTTTAGCAAAGCAAAAGGCGGCGCATGCAGACCAGTGACTTCAAAGTTTTTCCCGCCATATCAGCCAGATGTGAAAAACGTCGTTACTAAGCTATTGAATATTTTGGTCAACAATCGCTCCAAATTCAGAATTAATATTTTTTTGCTTTTTTTGGTATTATTTAAAATAGTTTAAACTCTAAAACTTTATACTAAACGAGGAGCATGATTGGCTGATTACCTAAATTAAATTAATCATCAAAATTCCACACAGTCTACAGGAGTTGGCCAGCGTAACTTGCAGAACAAGTAAAGCACAATCACTATTGCCTAATTTCAAGCGTATAATTTATTTATAGGATCTCCATTTGTTGTCTTTGATGTTAATGTACATTAAACCTTTCAAAAATTCCACTTGATGTTTGCAGCCGATGCAATGCGGGGCTGAGTAGGTTATTAGTGTTTTGCATAACGTTTTCTAATCTTCTAATTAAGGTTTTGTTAATTTCTTTCGTCGTGCTACATATAACTGTATACCATTGATATTGTCACATTATTGTTACAATGCACAATGACAGAATATAAATATTTATCGGTTGATTGATTGAATACGGCCGGCATTCAGTGCATATAGGCACTAGGCAGGCCTACATCTGCACACTTAACATTTAGAAAAAGTTGACAGCTGACTGCGGGCCTACCGGGTTGGTGGACAGTGAGGTTGACTGACAGCGACGCACTCCCTATGCTGTTGTTGGAGTAACAGGCATAGACCAAGCCGCGTCCTGTCATTGTAAGGGTTATGTTGGGGCCTTCGACACTTGTTCCGTTGGGAACTGTCCACCTGAATGTTGGGGGTGGGAAGGCACGCTCGGAACATGCTAAAATTGCGTTGAAAGGTGCTTCAGCGTCTTTAATTGCACCAGCGTAGCCAGTGATGTTCATGTTTGCGCTGTCGGGAGGATCTGTAAATATAGCATTTAAAATAAAACTGGTATTTCAATTTACTTAATGCGTAAGTCATAAAATTAGTGACATTTTGAAAAATAGATGGTTTGTAGTTGGTGGCACTGGTCAATAACGCTCAAACAGTGTTGCAATTATAGACGTGGATGTCCGGCCAATCAATGTGAGATAATTTTTATGATGATAGTTGGTAGCAATAATAGATGTCTAAATTCAAATTTTCTTTAATCAGAATTGTCCTCAAATCACTGAACAAAAAAGTCTGCATACCATTACAGTGGACTTCTTGTTTTCTACTAAAAGGGGAAAGCCTGCTAGATTCTTGACTTCTGGCCAACTATACCAGCACATTGGCTCCAAATTCAGAAATGATTGTTTACCATATTTATATGTTATCAGAATTTATGCATATTTAAGTTCTTTGCATATTACACGTTAAGTGCGTGCCTTTCGGAAAACTATGATCTCTTACCAGGCAGGTACTCACCGTATATGCAACAGTGGTCGTTAATATTATACTTTTGCATATCTGTAATTTTAAATTCCTCAATTCCACCACTTCTCCACCACGTTTCCGTTCATCACTTCCTAGTTACTTTCTGGCTTCACATTTTATATCATACATCACTATTCTTCTCAAATGCACAAATACACCTTGTACCGATGAAAACCGGAGCATTCAAAACGTTGTTGTAACTCTGTCAAAAGTTGTCAGATTAGTTTTCTACTATTTTTTCTAACTATTGCTGTCTGCGGTGAAATTACAAAAAAGAACAAGGAAGTCCAGATGATTGAGTCACAACGATGCAATGATGCTGATATGTGGATACATGGCCGAAATTTTGATTTGATGCAGGCATGGATATAACATTTTTGAACTGTGGAGCCGTTTTATGCACGCGTATGTTTCCATGCCTTTGTTTTGTGAAGCACTTCAGAGAAAGTGTGGAGCAGTTTTTTTGTAACAAAATTCTGAACATACATGAATCGATGATCAAAAATCCGGATCTGAGTTAAAGTCTTTTATTGTTTCTCAAAGACTGCACTTGAAATGTCAAATTTATTATGGTCAATGAAAATGCTAAAGTTTTGAATTAATACACGTTTGCAAGCCTTTGCCTTTAGCGGAGTAGAATTAGGAGTAAAAATTGGGTCGGATCCGTTAATTAACAGATATTTCTAAGTCTAGACGCTGTGCTGACATTAGATTGATTTTTTTATCTGCAGAATGTTGGTACTCCACAAGAGTGCATGGGAATTATTGCGATTAGTTTTAAGCCTTTGTATAGCAATTTACCACCAAGCGCAACGCAAACTGCGATGCGACACCGCATATATCCATCCCTGGTTTGATGGCTTGATTCACCATTTTGTGAACACTATTGGTATCAAAATTCAAATTTAAGAAAAACAGTGGCGACTCTTCACTAGAAACGTCCTCAACTGACGGACACGAATGTCGGAATGCGAGTGTGATAAACGCGCTTCTGCAGCGAACTCCAAATCTGATACACAGCGAGATAGAATTCAGCCACGTCTTCGGATTTTCTTGTCTGCTTGCGAAGTCATGAAATCTGCAATATCGTGATTTTGCATGCAAAAAGTTTTTTGCTCGAAATGTTCTTCAATTTTTAATTTTGCTTTTTAATTAATTTCTCACAATTTATGAAGGGTTTTTCTTTCCCTTGCGTTGCGCGTACTTCTGCGTTCTATCTCCCATGAAACTGTAAACGGAACTAGACCGAAGCACAGTACCCGTGCATAAACGGCGTGCGAGCAGGCCCCCACGAGTAGATAAATATGAGTTTTGAAATTTACTGCAGAATTTACTCATTTTGAAAAGATTAGGTCTAATCTATTAAAGATCCGTTCAGTGGCGGCTGAGTTATTGTAGCACAAGGGTTTTGGCCCCCCTACTTTTATAAAAACCGATCGCCCATCTCATGCATCAATATTTTGTTAAAACATATATAAGGCGATTTTGAGCCCCGTCCAAGTGCCATACAACGGTGAAAAATCTTTGCAAATCAGATTGATAATTGAAAAGTTATCTCGATTCTTGCAAAAGTGCATGATATGGCCTCCCCCAGGCCCCCATAGCATTTCGAAATGAATTATTCAGCCGGGAGCGCTTTCCCCAATGACATATATATTTCGCCCCTAGTTTCATCATTGTAGTGCTCAAGGTTGCTACCCACGATGACGTAAAAATAAAAAAAATGTTAAATCTGTGGGGGGAGCTCCCGGTGGCACCGTTCATATTTGTCAAAATTCAAGCGAATTTATATTCCGGGCTTAGCTCGCATGTTCCCTGAAAAAATGATAAAAATCCGTTCAGAGGTGGCTGAGTTATTGTGGCGCAAAGGTTTTGCTCCCCCAAACTTTTATAAAAACCCTTCGCCCACCTTACATATCAATATTTTTTTTAATATGTGCAGAGCGTTTTTTAGAAGTAGTAAGTGGAAAAATCTGGTGCAAAAAACCTGCAAATCAGACTGATAATAAAAAAGTTTTCGCGATTCCTGTAAAATTTCATGAAATTGCCCCCCCCCCCAGGCTCCCTTAATATTTCGAAATCAATTATTTAGCCAGGAACGCTTCACCCAATGGCATATATGTTTTCCCCCTGGTTTCATAATTATAACGCTCAAGGTTATGACCCAGGATGACGTGAAAAAAAATTAAAAATCTGGGGTAGGGAGCTCCCGGGGGCACCGTTCATTTTTTCAAAATCCAAGCAAACCTGTATAATCCGGGCTTAGTCCGCACGGTCCCTGAAAAATTGGTCAAAGTCCGTTCAGTGGTGGCTGAGTTATTGTGGCACAAAGGTTTTGGCCCCCCAGCTTTGATATAAACCTTTCGCCCACCTTGAGCATCAATATTTTGTTAAAGCATGTATAGGGCGTTTTTTAGTAAGTAATAAGTGGAACAATCTGGTTTAAAATGCGTGCAAATCGGACTGTAAAAAAAAGTTATCGCGATTCATGCAAAAGTGCGCGCGGTGGCCCCCCGGGCACCCCCACAATGTTCATAATTAATTTTTTTTGGCGGGAAATATTTTCGTTGACGGAAAAAATGTTTTGACCCTTATTCTAGACTTATAAGTCAGGAGGCGAGTCTCCGGGAATGCGCCAAAGTTTCGTTTGAAAATAATTATTATAATAATAATAGTATTTAAAAAAGGTACCGGGCCGAAACAATACGGCGCTCGCCTATCGGCGCACGGCGTAATAAAAAAGGGTCCTGAAATTGATTCGGGTTTAAACTTTAAAAGATCAAGGAATAAGCTCAAATTATTCGCATTTAGATCCTCTGGGGCGCTACAAGTTTGTTTTTTAATTCATTGATTTGCTGAAATACTATAAAAATTTAGGGAGTCAGCTTAATGCTAATTTTGCTATTACGACAACACTACCTGTGTTCTATCTGGAACTTTCAGCATTAAAAACGTGAAAAAAACTTCTAAAATTTTAATGAAATGAGCATTTAACGCAGAAAGTTCTCTAGAGCAGAAAAAGGGATCTAAAATTGCTTGGGTGCGCCAGGGTAGGCAGGATCATTTGAACAACTAAAAACGTTAAATAAACTTTTTGGGAATTCTGAATAACTACTAGAAATGTGTCAATTTTACACACAAAGGTGGGCAGCGAATGGGGACTGAGGGAAAACGGAGGGGAGTCGATGTGACCCACTCCCCCAAGCAAATAAAAAATTTAAATTACGAAAAAATTGCAGAGTAATTTTAGAGTTCAAAAATGACCATCGTACCACAGAGTGTTCGACAAATGGTTGAGGGTATGAGGGTGGTAGAGAAGATTAACTCCCAAAAAAATTTACTTTAGACCGGTCCCACTAAACACCGCACGGGACCGCACGGACCGCACAGACCACACGGGACCGCACAGGGCCACTATAGAGATGATGGGCGTGATGGGGCCTGTCATCTGGCATGTATACAAGTAGTATAGGACAGAGTTTTGAAGGGAATATTTTTGGATTTAGGTCTAAGACCATTTTCATGAATGGAACAAGATCGCTTCTATCGGCATCAAGCTTCTCATGGTTAATTATGGCGTTAGAAGTGATTATTGGTGGTAAGTCTATATAATCTTAGGGAGGTCTATAGTTTTGAGGCATACGAATTTTAACACTGACATAAAATTTTGAGTTGTCGCTTGTTGCAATGGAATATAATAGTCTATTAACAGAACAGTACATGGGCATATGCCTAATGTTAGGTTGACCGCGCGCGGACAGATTTTTTTTGTTACTTTATGCCTGTGTTACTAGCAGTAAGCTATCTTAATTGCAGTTGCTCAGGAGAATACATAGGATATAGTTTTTTCTCTATAATCGCTTCAAAACTATCCCGTGCGGTTCCGCACGGTCCCGTGCGGTTACGTACGGTCCCGTGCGGTGTTTAGTGCTACCCCTTTAGCTAGTAAATTTAATTCGCAGTCAAACTAGAAAGCTTTCGGGGAAGAGCTTTTTAAAGACTAATCCAACGAACCTAGAGGCCACGTTATTAATATAGAATTTAGGTTCGATTTTAAATGTTTGAAAAAAGAAATTTCACTCAAAAGTTTTTCACTTTAAATCCGATTTGAAAACGATTCGGTTTAAAATCTAGCTCTTTCTAAAAATCTAGCTCTTTCAAAAAATCTAGCTCTTTCTAAGACTAAATCCGCGGTTGGCATATTGCACTAGGGACTACGCGTTTAATATCAGACTGAGCTTCCATTCCAATCTTTCACAAACATTTCTTGACAACTTTCTTATTTGCAGTCAGGTTCAAAAAGTTTAGGACACAATACAAACTTTCAATGAAAACTTCAATGAAGCACGGTGCTTTATTGATCAAGTGATATTTTGTAGGCCTATGCCATTTTCATGAACGTTTCGATTGCTTGAAATAATGCATTTCACAAAATAAGCCTAACTTTTTTATATGTGGTCAGGTGTGATAATTTATCCTAAATGATTTGCGTTAATTTAGGTCCTCACCAAATTTCATGATTGCAATGACGTTACTACATGTACGCGTCATTGCTGTTTCTCTGTTAGTAGACTGTAGGCATGTTATAGGTCTATCTACAACAAATGTGGAAGCTTTATAAATTGAAAACTTTTGTTAAGCAATAATTATTAGCAAAATTTACTATGTTATTATTTATTATTATTATTTATAATTATTATTTATTTTTTACCGTCAAATGGTTACATTGGAGTGACTGCTGTCAATTACAATGCTATTGTGGTGTATGCAATTGCGCACCAATACCATAACTTTTGATCGAGTTATGACAGCGCTTCGAGGGTTTCAGTTTTCGTTGTTTAGGGGCAGGGTGGGTGCAGCATCGGCAGACCTCATCTTGGCAGCCATCTTCTATCTTTCCCTTTACCTCGGCTTTCAACAGCTTACTGTAGGCTAGCTGTTGGTTGATCTCATCGGGACGTCACTAATAATGCATTAGGAGGGAGGACAATGAAACACACGTTTGACTCAACATCATGTAGTATCATTATGATACTGGCAATGAGTTCAACTATCGATCATTACTGTACATAGCTAATTGCATGTGTGCAAGGGACCAAAATGAGTGACAAGCAGGTGCATCAAGCTAAATCAAAACAACATAATATCCTATTGCTTACATTGCACTGTCACCGCATCAAAAGATGCGATGTAGCGCTACGAGGGCGCGTTTGTTGCGTGCCCGATGGCGGGTGACGTCGGTGCACTGAAGTGCGAGGTGCACGTGTATGGTGGTACAGTCGGTGGACTCGCTCGTACCACAAGTCCTGAAGTGAGAGCGCCGGTTGTATTGACCGTGTAAGTGGCAGGCACAGTTGCACCGTTGGTACGCCAGATTACT
This sequence comes from Chamaedrilus cognettii, assembly GCA_034695025.1. Lineage (NCBI taxonomy): Eukaryota > Metazoa > Annelida > Clitellata > Enchytraeida > Enchytraeidae > Chamaedrilus > Chamaedrilus cognettii. The sequence goes on from JAQIWG010010215.1 coordinate 8,438, forward strand.
TCTGGCTGTAGGGTGCTGTTCCGTGACAAGCTGAAGTTAAAGCTGCACGCTATCGCTACAGATTGATCAGCGACAACACTCGATTCCGTCACATTTGAGGATTTACTCGGCGTTGTTCCTACAATGCAAGCAAAAATACGCTCACAAACGCGTGCTTCGTTTTATGACCACTTTCCTCATTGATGCATTCAGGCTAGGTCGCATGGGCACCCGACCCGAACCTATCTTTTAAAAGTCTCGTTTTTTTATTCTTGGCAGACGCATACAGTACAAGTTACACTAGTGACCCTGGGCGCCGTTACAGTGAGCGAGTAATACAGATTGACTGGTTGTCGCAGGCGTTAACGCACAGAGACAAGACAATGCGCAGACCAGTGACGCCAGCTATCGCCTTAAAGATAGTTTGAGACACGTGCCATATATAGCCAGCCGTATCGTTAAGAGCCAAAGGATCTCGTCATGGGCCGACAAGCGTCGTGGAATCAAGAGTCAAATTTCAAATTTCATTGTTCTGACTAAACCACGACTTACATTTTAAACCGCCGCTCAGCCGATTAATTAGACACGCAGTTATTTGGAGGTCACCGTACGTGTATAGGCCGACATGCTAGCCGCACGGCAGGCTATATACAGAGTTAGTCCAAAAAAAGAATCCCCTAGCAATTTCACGATAACTCAGTCAAAAATAAATATCTTTGTTTCATATTTGCAAGGATTGTAGCTGAGATAATTTGCAACAAGACCACCAAATTTTACTTGGAAATATATTTTAGTTCAAAAGTTACGAATGTTTGCGCAAAAAGTTCAAAAAATAAATTTAACGAGCGTAATGAAGTCAAAAAAATTATGTATGCAGTAAAATTAAGGTCATAAAAATGTTTTTTGTCTTGAATTTCATGTTAACTAATCCTTGTACTCGTGCTAAAATGCATATTCATGACGTTATATGCCTGAGAAATCGATGGCCTAGCCGCCTAGTAGACCATGTTCATGTGCTGCGCCGCGGCCTTAGCGCTCGAAGCATGGTTTCGTTAACGCAGCAAGTTGAACACTTTTGTAATGACCAATCTTGTGCAGGAGGAAAATGGGACTGAAAACGTTTTGAGGACAAGGCTTGAAGGCGAGAACACTTCGAGTAGTCTATTCTTACTTGCTCTGCACGCTGAAACAGGTGAAGGCCAGCTACAGGCAAAGTAACCAGGCTGAGCGAGCTTTAGAGCGTTGGTTAACTTGATTTTAAAAACTTTTTTCTAAAACAGTCATAGCTTTTGAACTAAAAAATATTTTCGCATGAAATTTGGCAGACTTGTGTTAAATTATCTCCTCTCCAATCCCTAAAAATATATAATCAATGTTTTGACTTTTGACTGAGTTATTGCGATATCGCTAGGGGGTTATTTTTTTTTTACTCACTCTGTAGCGTTAACAGCACAATATAGTTTATACCTTTTCAAATTTGAAAAAAAAAATTCATGAAAATTAGACTAATCATCATCCAAATTTATTTTACACACTAGCAATAATTATCATATGGATATCAATTGATATAATATCAATATTCAAAAACTTGCTTATTAGATTTCTATACATTGTACCGAGGATGACGAGTTCTGCAGAATTTTACCCTTAAAAACAACTGAAAAAAAATAACGTTCATGCAACGATGGGTCGATTCGACCCATGATCGATTATGCACTCT
>JAQIWG010010216.1:0-10135 GCA_034695025.1 Chamaedrilus cognettii
CCGTGCGTAGCTTTCGCTTTCGAAACGCCTTTGTTTTGACAGCAGCTAGTGCGAGAAATAGCAGCTATAGAAACAACAGTACAGCGTAGAACGGTGCATACGGTGTGGAGCAGCTGTGCAGAAAATATTGACACTATGATCGAGTTACTATGGGCGACTGAGTTCTGTTGCAATAACAACGCACAAATGTAAATCCGCCTCCGGAGTTGTTTGTTGTTGCGCACTCTGTCAGTGACGCTCTCACTCGACCAACGCGTTTTGTGTACCGTTGTTGATTGTTGTCGGACGTCACTCACAATATCAACTGCTATCGACTGCAGTCGTGCTGGGCGCCGGTATCCCGGTGTGGTTTGGCTGTTGGGGTGCTGAAGCTCATTTTTCATGAAAAATTGTGACCTCCTTTTCTCTAATGGCGCGAAGAAATATCCTCCAACATTATTGTTTGCTTGCTCGGCTCTAAAACATTTTCTCCCCCTGATCCGGATAGACCGATTGACTGTACCTAGTCCTCAACGTCGACAAACAGCGACCAATCAGAAATGGAAATAGAATACAACGCTGTCGATTGTCATAGACGCTGTAGCCTGTTGGCGCCAAGTAAAATATATTAGCTTAAATTCAGTTTAGAGGCAGTGCTCGACAAGCAGCGAGAGGCAAATCGCTGCTTGTCGAAAAATTTGCCTTTTTAGAGGCAAATCTAAAAAAAAAATCAAATTTGACATTTTTAAAATTACAACGCTTCGAGGAAAAACTTTTCTAATACAGTGGATTCGAGTGCATTCGATTCTGCAATCGTATTTACAACATTTTTAGTTACATCACTCAGCAATGGCAAATGAATAGGACCAATTTTACCCCAGCCGTCATGAATTTCCCCCCAGCCTTTTGCCCCCTGCTTTTGTTTCCTAATTTTAGCCCATGTCACGCTGTTTTGGTGTATTTGCGCCATAGTGTGCATTACCGGAATTTAATATCTATTACTGGCTGTCAAACAGTTGGCTTTTAAATTCAAATAGAGTCCATTGGTAAAGTGCAAGTAAATATGCAAATGTAAAATTTATACACCGTGGCTCAAAAGTAAAAGACGCAAGAAATTTATTGAATAACTCCCGCATACAATAAGCCAAGTCCATGAAATTTTGACCGTGCTAACTTGAATCATTGCTTCATATTTCTGCCAATTTTCGTTGAATTTCATCCAGCGGTTTATAGGACACACTCAGTTAAAATTGACCATCAAAAAAACGCGTCAACCGAGCTGGGATACTGCTCAATTGCCGTTTTTTTTGCACCTCTTGCGCAAGCCAATGTTTTGTTCACGCTGGTGCCTATCTTGGTGATATCTACGGAATGTTCAAATTTCTCTCAGTTTTTGGTATTGCATTCTTTAGGTATGCCATTTTGATTTTTTTCTGACGCGTGTTTGTAAGAAGCACCATGCTGCTAAATTGTGATTATCGACAGCGGGCCATTTTGACGCCCAACGCTTTTGAGTCATTCTTCTTTTATACCACGCTCTTCTACCGTTTTACGTGCATCTTTGAACCAAATTTTGTTGAAACCTGAAGTGCACACATTCTTAAATTGCTAACAATTACTGAATTTGAATATAAATGCGATCACTACACAAAATTGTTGATGCAAACAGCAATTTAGCAGTTTCCCAGCTTGGTTGACGCGATCTTTTTAGGTCAACTTTGACTACTCGTATCTCTTTAATCGATTAATGAATTTCGATGAAAAGTGGCCAAAATATGAAGCAATGATCCAAGTTTATTTGGTGAAAATTTAATTGACAATGCTCATTGCATTCCGTAGTTGTTGAAGAAATTCATTGTGTCCTTTACTTTTGAGCCATGGCGTAGATATGCTAAAGCTGTAAGCCCAATCAAGTAGTGCACTTGTGAGAAAGTTGGACGCAAAAAGTGGCCCTATCCACAAAATGCCCCCCAGTGAAAATTCGTTAAAATCTGCCTTGAACTGGCCCATAGTCCATACATCACGAGTGAAGCCTGCGGAAACACATATTATTTATACTCAAAATTAGTTGATTATTCTTTAGACGGCTTGGGGGGGGGGGCAGTGGCATTTTTGGAGGGAAGGAACTTTTCCCTCCATAATATTTTTTCGGACGGGGCATTTGCAACACGTGTCCACCCGTTTGCCGGCGTCCCCTGCAGACGATTACTTTTTGCGTATTATGTACAGTTCTTAATACATTGAGCTGAAGCTCATCAGTGCCAGCAATTGAGCCACGTCGCGCCCAGGATGTGATGAGCACATGAGTGCATGCAATCCACTGCGCACCCAGGATGTGATGAGCACATGAGTGCATGCAATCCACTGCGCACCCAGGATGTGATGAGCACATGAGTGCATACAGGCCACGGCGCGCCCAGACTGTGATGAGCAGAGCGGACAACGACTGCGCGATGGTGGAGCAGGACGCTGTTGCTGGAGACGAGGTGAAGAGATTCTGTCAGCAGCTCGTCCACCACGGACAGTTTAGAACATGGCGATTATTGACAGTCGGCAGCAACGTTGAAATAGATGATAACGTTGCGAGCCTGAGCGAATGCGGCCTGAAGCTCGATACACGAGATGTAGACTATATGTTTTATTCAATTGACGACTACACTTTCCCGCTCACACAACGTGTTCCTGTCGAGTACAACGGAGCAGTCTTCAGGATTTATTCAGACGGCGTGCATCCCGGCTATGCGAGACTAATTGAAGAGAAGAGCGGCGCAGAACAGAAGCATCGCGTAGGCACAGAAGTGAATGATTACACAGCTTTGAAAGGTCCTGCTAATCGATGTGACGTTATGGCACGTTTGCAAGAGAACGCCCTAAACAAAATCGAAAATATCGCAGTTGGCTCCATTGTACCGTTACATGACCTTGTCGTTGCCATTCATTGTCCGTACTGGCCGATAGAGGTGTCCGAGTGGATCGCGCGAAAACGCCGTCACGCCTGTCCGTCCAAGTCTGTCATCAAACAAGTCGTCAGATATGGGTGTGACTTTGTTGGCGTGGCGCACAGACTGAGTTGTAACAGGGAGAACAAGAACGAATGGAGATTTTCATTCTCGAAGGCAGAATTGATCATCATTCGCAGCTGGACGAGCTCACAAAGAATCGTATATCGAACACTCAGGCTTGCGTACAAGATGGTCGCGCAAAGAGAAACTGAAATGCACAAGGAAGCAGCTTTATGCACGTATTTCTTTAAGACGTTGATGCTGTGGACGTGCGAGGAACGACCGAAAGAATTCTGGGCCGAACATTCATTAGTGCATTTGATACAACAACTGCTGATAGAAATGGCTGAGTGGCTGACATCAAAGCACTGCCCTAACTATTTCATACCAGCCAACAACATGATGGATGACTTGATGGACACTGATGTATCCAGTGAGGTCGCTGCTCTCTCTGAAGCTTCTGCGTCCTTGCGTTTAATCGAACGCCTAACAACCTTGTGCACTCACGATGAGTTCCTTTTCAATCGACTTAAATATAGTTCTGAAATGCCAACTTGGATTCATGCAGGTTTGATCGTGTACGATCGCGTTTGGAACGATTTCGACTCCTATCGTGATTTAGATTCAAATCATTTTTCACAAGATTTGCAGACAGCCTTAATTCAAGAACTGACTGATGTTTACCGCGGACTGATTTGTCACAGAGAGGCAGTCATCCGTGACACAGCGAGAACGCGATGTCTGCGTCGAGCAGAAGAACACTTCAGTGCCGCTACGAGACTGCATCAGTCCACGGACCGTGAGTTACGTTGCTTAGCCAATTCTATCCATCGGTACATAGGCTACTACATAGAATACGACGCTGACTACAAAGTCACACAGAAAATCGTTGCTACCGATCGCCTGACGACAAACAGCGTTTTGACAAACCGTGCAAATGCAGAATTGAATCAGGACTGCAACGGTTCAAAAAGCCTTTTGTACACCAATAGTAGTGAACAGTTTATGAGTGAATTATTAAACACAATTGTGCCAGCGTCTGACACGTTGTCCTTGGTTGTCTATCATATACTGGACAACAATGTCAATTGGGTGCACTTCTACCGAGAGCGGCCAGGTTGCAGTCCGTCAGTGAACGTGTCTTGGTTCATCACCAAGGCTCATCTAGCCAATCTCTACTACACCCAACGTCACTACAAGGCGGCGCTTGAGACGTGCAACGAGGTTGTCGACATCTACAAAAAATCTATTGGGAATAAATTTTTTGCTGAGAAGACATTCCCAGTGTTGGTGACGTCGCAGTGGGCAGCAGTTTACGACAAAGAGCTCCAAGCGCTGCTCGGATTGTGTTCGCTCTGCGCGTTTGTGTCAAACAGAACAGATGCGCGCTCTGTGTGCCTCGCTGTGTGTCCAGTCCACTTCGTCCTCTATCTCAAGGCGCTGTGCCCTCCATCAACGCTGCACGGCTGATGCTCGACTAAGCGCCACTGAATACAAAACTCACGTTAAAGAATGCGTGTCTAATTTCCGCAGCGAGTCATTGGTGCTGAAATTGTTCGCCGCGTCGTTGCAATGTTTGTTGCGAGGGCGCTGATGAGCGCTGCGCAGAAATATTCACTCAGATCTAGTTTGTCAACTTTTATGATTCAAATCTTATAATTCTAATAGATCCGAATATCAACTCTGGTGTTTGGCCTCGCCCGGGTAGCTCCGGGCTGCAGGCCTACTCTTTGTTCCTCGGCATGCAGAGATCCTGAGTCAGTTCGCTTATATTGTAGGCCTGCACATGTATATTGTTGACCTTTGAATTGCATGTCCAATTAATCGGCTGAGGGATCATGCAGGGGGTGGTTCAGTCAGTGCGGCAGAACAATGACATATGACCCCTGATTCCTTGACGCTTGTCGGCCCATGACACCCGGGCCCTCGGCTGCTAGCGACACGGCTATGTATGGCACGTGTCTCAACTATCTTCAAGACGACAGCTGGCGTTACCGAACATTGCGCTCCACTGATCTTGTCTCTGTGAGTTAACTGTGACATCCGACACACCTCTATTAACGATGACTGTATTATAGTAGTCGAGGGTCACAATTGTATCCTTTAGTATATGCGTCTGTCATGCTTAATTGAAATTAAAAAAGAGCTTTTTATGACTGGCGACCCAGAAACCCCAAAAAACCCAGCTTCTATACAAACGTCCAACCTGTGTTAACACGGACACGGCGTTACAGACTTGCCTGTAGCGCATAGGAATGGACGTCAAAAATGATGATCATTATTATGGGCATACCGATTTTTTTAGCTGGAGCGGTGTTCAATTGTTTTCGGATTGTTAGACCAAATGTGCGCGTAGGGCAGAAAATTTCATCAAATGTAACCTTCCAATCAGACGCCGCGTGCCATTTCGAAAGTTGGTCGCGTGCGCGTTCAATATCCCCACAGCATACAGAGTGTCACCATTACGCAGACATCTGCTCCATGGTTCACCTCAGCGGGCGTTGAGTCGATCGTGCTGACGCTGTCCGCACGCTCGAGACTGTGATGCGACAGATGGAAAACAAATGCGTGGAGAAAACATGGAATATATACCTAGATTTAGCAAATATCAGTAATCCTACAATTGACGTACCGTACCGATGGCAGGATGCCAACGCGGGCGTTAGGGTTGACAGACAATTGTCAAAACATCTTTCGCTTGCATAGGCCTACTATCTTCCAGTGGGCCCCCCAAAATTTATTTCATAACTTTTGACAATATAATTTTTTTCATAAATTACTGTATGTCAAATTTGCTACATTTTACTCAGTAGGCCCCCCTCACAGCCGAGGGCCCCTACCGGCCAGGGGGTGCGGGGGGCCCTAGCGCCGGCACTACAAGACACCATCATTTGAAAGCAATAGACGTGTCATTAAAGCTCGGATTTGTCAGTCGTTAGCATTAAGTGGAAGGTTGTGTCTAAATCATGGTTTATTCTGTACCAGGACTGGCTGAACGTTATCTGCTGTGTACCAGGACTGGCTGAACGTTCAGTTCAACGAGATGGCAGCGACGACGGAGAGCGTGGAGTTGGGGGAGGGGGGGCAGTGGCTGCGAGAGATAGGGGAGGGTGCGCGGCGCAGCGGCGTCAACATCCAGTACTGCATGTCGCCCTCGCGTGCAGCACTCTCCACTCTTGAGATACCCAACGTCGTGCAGGTTGAGACCCGTCACGACCTTTGAACTGACCCGTATCTATAGTCTTCAACTTCCCTTACAATGTGCAGAATGCTATTATCAGACAAGCAAAATACTTGTCGGTATGAAAATCATATTTTTTTCTTTATGTTATTCAATGTTAATATTGATGTTATGCGCTGTTGTTCAATATCTTTAGCTTAATATTTAGCAGGAAATGCGCATTTTAGCACATTTCATGTGACACGTTAAATTGAAGAAATTGTGTCATTCTGTAAAGAAGTTATTCTTTACAGTGCCCGTACACCTTTCGATCAAAACGAAGAAAGTTTACCGTGGCGTAGGGTTGACCGAATAGACACGGGACCGCTAGGTGTGCGCACTGTCGGTCAAACGAACGCCAGCCGCCGTCGTTGAGGTCACTGTGACCTTAACAAAAAGAATGCTGCGTGCAGCATTCTTTTTGTATATACACACCTTGTGAACCTCCATCAGGCTGCCTGGCAACTCTTATGGTACTGTACTACAGGTATTGGTGTTGAGAGTTTAAGGACCGTGTGTAGTAACAAGGTCTATACTGTAAAACATGAAATTTGTTGCTGAATGTTATTTTCGTGGTTTTGCTTCTCAGAAATTTCGCTGCACTTAATTTTTGCGTTTTTTGAGGACTTCCAATCAAAATAGCTTCTGCAGATTTGCAGACAACTTGCTTGAGAAGAATTCGTGTGCAGATATGAAGAGAAGGGTCGAAGATCGGATAAGGTGGAAGGTTTGGACACCAAAGACCTTCCATGTGGCAGAGCATTGAAGAGGGCAGAAGTCTGCAGATTTATATTTGCTGAATGTAATTTTAGCGTGTTTTTTCGATTCGCTAAATTCGTGAATATATAGCTGGCCTTCATATACAAGTAGATATAGCAGTTCTATGTAAACGCATTCTGGACCTCCAGCTCCCGGTCGGGCAACCTCTATTGTACTGTGTTGTATGCTGTATATGCAGTTCTACGCCGTGGCTCAAAAGTAAAGGACCCAACAAATTTCTTGAATAACTCCCGCATGCAATAAGCAAGTCCATGAAATTTTGACTATACTAACCTGGATCATTGCGTCACATTTCTTCCAATTTTCGTTGAATTTCATCCAGCGGTTTACAAGGTACGCTTAGTTAAAATTGGCCACCAAAAAAGCACTTAAAACACATCAAAAAAATCTTATAAACTGCTGGATAAAATTCAACAAAAATTGGCAGCAATATGAAGCAATGATCCAAGTTAGTATGGTAAACATTTTATGGACTTGGATTGTTGTATGCGAGAGCTGTTCAAGAAATTCGTCGGTTCCTTTACTTTTGAACCGCGGTGTGTATATAGATATAGTTCTATATACACCTATATGCGCGCACACTGACACACACATGCAGACCTTCTGGACCTCCAGCACGAGGCCCTTCAATCTGTGTAGTATTGTATACATGCATAGGGCTTTACATGTATATACACCTGGATATAGCAGTTCTATATACACACGTTCTGGAGCTCCACCATGCAGCCGGGTAACCCTTATGGTCTGTGTTGTGTCGCGTGACGCTGTGTAGTTGTGTATACAGTTGTATATATAGACCCTTCTAACTGCCTTTTTTGTCGTCTATTCGGTGAATGTTCATGTTGTCGTTCGGGTTCGAGGTGCAGTGCACTGGTGAAAGCTGGTGGAGCTCAGATTCTAAGACCTGACCCAGTTGATGCAGGGTTTACCTGTGTCGTGTGTTCAGGACGTACGGAGCCCTATATGTGCCTTTGTGTGTTCAGGTCGTACGGAATCCTATGTGTGCCCTTGTGTGTTCAGGTCGTACGGAGCCCTATATGTGCCCTTGTGTGTTCAGGTCGTACGGAGCCCTACCCAGAGCTCGAGTCGCTGGTCGCCACACTGAGCACTGGCCCCGTGGCGCTGAGCGACAAGATAGGACTCGCCAACTGCACTTTCATCATGAGGTCCTTATACTCATGTTACCTATCTTCTGGATGGGTTCATTATATGAGACGGGTTTATTGTTCGATTTAGGACGTTGATTTTGTTTCTTTATTTCTGGAAACCAAACTCAAGGAGAATCGACTCGAGTAGCAAGAGTAGGACATCGCTTATATTGACACTGCAAGGTTTAAACTTTGAAGTCGAAAGGTTTTTCGCCCGGCGCGCATCCGGTTCATATACTCAGGGCTTAGCGGCCTGGCGCACGTCTGCCTACAGTCACTGACAGCCATACTCGCCCGGCGACGGCCTTGTAGACCCCGTTGAATATTTATTGTATATTTATATCTCTTTGGCATCGCATATGGCCTTGTTGCCATTGTTCAATATTCATTCTATAATACACCTACAAGATTTTTACTCTATTTTTTATTTAAATTATTACTGTTTAATTCTCTCTCTAGTGTGCTGCCGCGTGGCCGGTCCCTGGAGTCCAACTTTTCCGCTCCGACCTATGATATTACATAGGATCTCGGACTCTCTCATCGCTTTTCCGTTCTTTTAAGTTATTTCTATTTCTGCACGTTGTTCCTGAACAATTCTTCACTATGTTTTTTCAGGACTTCAGGAATGTTGTGCTATTAGGATGTCACATGCTCTTACAGGGATGCTTAATTAATTATTTACCTCTTTGACGTTCTGCTGTTATTTGGCTAATTTTGTGTTTATCATTGGAAATGGGGCCTAGCTGGCTGCTATATCGAAGTAATGCAAATAGAATATAAAAGAGGTATTTTTCTTCGAATCATATGCGTGTTAGTTGCTGAATTTTGTTCACAAAAGGCCAATTTTTTCAGCAGAAGCCATTTGAGCGGTTGGGTTGGATGTTTTGCAGAGTCACATAATGTAGCATATCCTAATAGTGGTCACAAAAGTGAGATTTTATACGACTTCGAAGTAAAAATCTTTATTATAATAATACTCTTCGAGATCAAATTCAAGAAAAACTTCAAAGCTTTAATGCTGTCGATCCTGGCACTTTTTATCCACACTCTTGATCCAGAGTCGCAGGTTTCCGGACGGAATTGTTTTTATCATGGGCCTATCCTCTATATAGGCCTGTTTTTATCACCTGGGAATGGAGTACCAGGTAAAATATAAAATAAATAAAAAATGTTCTAATACTAATTCTAATAAAAAAAAATTCCCTCGGTACTGCGTTCCCGAGGGACTTATGAAAATTGGTGTAAACGTTTTGCTCTAAGACGCCTAACCCTCGGGATCAGATGGTGAGATAAAAGTGCCTTTGAAGCACACACAATTAAAACGCTGGATGGCAAGTGAGAGGAGCTGAACAAGAACGGGCCCTCGCAGGCATCGCCAGTGACTATTCATTTTATTCTAATAATGATAATGAATTTGGAGTCCGTTCCGGAGTCCAACGACGTCGTTGGGGTCACTACCCATCTCTGTAGACCGGCATCTGTTTCAAATTGGTGGGAACCCATGAAATTGGGTCGGAGAAAGTGTGTGGAATAGCCGAATGAGGAATGTGTAAAACAAGAGTATTACCTGAACTCAAGAGTCTAGAGACTTGGATGCAAGTTCCGACGCCGATGGAGCCAGTGATAACTACAGACTCTAGTTACAGGCCCTACAGCAAGACTGTTAAGAACACATGTGTCGCTAGTCATTGTGCCAGAAAATTTATTTTTCTGGTTGGCGACAAGAAAGGCATACGGCCAAAACATCAGCTTCAAGATAGACACCTAGCCTGTGTTAGCACCAGGGATAAGTTAATTTAGTTGACGTTTGTCTCAACGTCACGCGTTCAGGCAGCGTGCAACGGGTTCAAGGGTGCGGTCTGTAAGCCTACAGTAAGTATCAGTACTAGTCACTACAGTAAGTGTTAGTACCAGTTACTATAGTAAGTATTAGTATCAGTCACTACAGTAAGTATTAGCACCAGTTACTAAAGGAAGTATTAGTATCAGTCACTACAGTAAGTATT
>JAQIWG010010217.1:0-10135 GCA_034695025.1 Chamaedrilus cognettii
GCAGTGCGTTCCTTTCGCAATCCCCCCCCCCCCGCCTACAGTTAGGCAGTTAGTTTCTGATTGGATATCTACAGTTTAACGTTCCCCTGTTTTGTGCTTTTTTATCCATTGCCATCACAGATGCCGTTAAACTCGTTCTGATGAATTGCATTATAGATGCAACACTAGGGGCGCCACACCACCACGCAGCTATAGTAGAGGCGCTGCAACACGACCAGGCATAGGAGCACGGCAGATTTCCCAAAGGACAGCGAAATAGGACCAACGACAGGGTGTTACTGAAGAATGCTAAATCGAATTACTGCAAAATATGACAGCTGGGCATTTAGACGACCAAGCGCTCATAGAATTCTGTCAGCCGTTCATACAGACCGCAGACCTTCTGCATACAGCCAGACTTGTAGTACTTATACAGAGAGTTGAAGCGACTGGAACGGTGGAGCATTGCAGCATTACCCATAGAGACTGCAGGCAATGGTGAGCATATAGTCCGCGGGGACTTAACCCGAGCCTATCTCGTCATTAAATAACGACCAAGAAAATGTGATTAGGCCTTCAATAGCCATGGGAATGACTGATAATCTATCGAGTTCTACCGCCAGAAGTGACTGGACAGTAATAAATATGAATAAAACTGAACAAGGCAGCCTGCAGCAAACGAGGAGACTCTTAGATCAAGATGTACCTGAATGTACACAATTGATTAAAGTTTCATTAATAAGTAAGTTGAATAGTGTACAAACCACTGCACGGCTATATTAGCTGTTGATACTTTCATATAAATCTGAAGATTATTTTAATTTTGTATTTTCCTACTGCCTCTGAACATCGGTAGGTTTTCAATGAATCACAGTTCAGTAATTGAAAGCAAATATTGAAATTAAATTGAAGGCAAATGAAAACAATTTGAATCTCCTGTGCTGACAGCAGCAGTGGGTGTTCATTACTCAACTTCAACAGGGGGGGAACGCCTGGACAGCGTTCTATTTAACTCGATAACAAGGTTAGGCTAGCATTTATTCCTACAGTGTCACCAGCCCTATGACTTGTTTAGCTCCCAACAAATGCCTGTGAATCTTCTACTTCAACTGAGCTCATAATGGTTATGACCGGCTGGTGGGTGATGAAATGTCCATCCCTGTATGATAATAGCCTAGGCTATATCATACAGCCTGTATGATAATAGCCTAGGCTATATCATACAGGCTGTATGATATAGCCTAGGCTATATCACACAGGGACTTAATTAAGTGGCGGTACCCAGCGCGGACCAAACATCAAGGCACGCTGTCGAATCACTGATACCTAGATATTGTAACACTGGTCCGATGCTGATCAGCAACAATCTGTCAAAGGTCTCAGCGTTGTACCCGTTGACTCTAAACAGCCTAATACGTCTGGTAATTGAGTGTCACGCCGACTAAATTTAAATATTATTCTTGTCCAACTAAAATCTTCACCGTCGACTTCATTGAGAGCGCGGAGTAAGCAATGCTAGTCGACACAACGCCGTGTGTATACTCTCATAGCAGCTGTATCGCAGGAGGACACGAAGGCTAAACAGAGAAATTGTAGCAACGGTAAACTAGCAGCAGCCGGTCGATCGATGTGTGACACAATCGGAGAACGCTTTATCGCAGTGAAAGTGCATGGGGGGCACTAATTATTGAGTAGACGGTCAATTTCTATCTCCAAATAACGAGCAGCTTAAACTGAAATAATCATTTGTGAATTATCTCACACCGTCACACAACTAAGGTCCTGCTACTTCCAAGCACATCAAAAACCGTCCAACGGTGCATTATTAATGCAGTTCTGAGAAGACGCTCAACATCAGGTTTATCTGCAGAGAAATGACAATTGGGGCCTTCATTAGGGGGCGCTAGGCTCTAATTATCAAAACAGATTGCAATAGAATTCCTGCTGACTCAATAGTATTAGGCTTTGCTCAGTTGACTGCAAGCTCATTCGTGACGGCTGACTGGCTAGATCGAATGGTCTGTGGAACACAGACAGGCCTTCAGGGCAAGGGAAACAAATTTATATATAGGGAGGGTAGGTGGGGGCGTGGAGGGGAGAACTAGCCGTTGTTAGGTCTGCATGTGGAGTAGTGGACTGCAGTGGAAGATTGGATTGTGTGGTGGACTTGAGTGGAAGAGTGGACTGAGAGGTGGGGTCAGATTGACTGCCAAGGCGTGTCCCACTGAATAGTGTGATAGTGTGCTGCTTCACTGAACACAGCTTACAGGTCTGCCCACACAGTCCCCCATACCGGAGCTGTTCAGTGGTGAACAACTACATGTATAGGAGGGAGACAGCAACTGGGGCCCAGCCTGACTAACTTGACAGCCAACCAGCGCTGTTTAAAAGAACAATAGTAAATAAAGACAACTAGCATGACAGCCAAAACTTACAACTGTCAGGCGATCAGACACGATATGGCTAAGGGCCACACAAACACTAAAGATCAAAGTTTGTTCTCCTGCACTGCAGTACAAGAGAAGTAAGCAAGCAATAATAGCTGCCGGTGCATCCAGAATATGTCAGCCAATGGCGTGCGCCATGTTGGCCATGTTGATGCGTGAAACGGTGGATGCAGCGCTTGCAAGCCTCAATAAAGGTATACAGGCTAATCTACACCCACACAAGATGACAATTACACAGACTCACATTTTGATATTCATTAATTCTTTCTCCTCTGCGCAGCCAGGGTCTTGTGTTCAATAAAATAGAAGCACCAAACACAACGTTAATGAATAGATACGTACTTGCAATAGATAACAATACACATGACATTTTATACTGTTAACCTCTCAATCGCGTGAACTCACAGTTTGATATTTTGTGCACAGTTCTTATTGGAATTCATGGACAGCTCAGGCAAAAATATCTAAAATCGACTGAACAAGACCGGTTGAATTAGAGCTGATGGAACCACAAAGCTGCAAAACGTGCAGCCAATGAAGCGTGTAGCGAAAATGAAAGAAACAGAGGCGCCACACAAAGCTACAGCACATCCCTGGTTCAGCCATGCGTGGTGCCTCAACCCCAATAGCTCCTGTGTCACACAAGCCTTCCAAGTCCAGGCACGTCCAGACACACAAGCCTTCCAAGTCCAGGCACGCCCAGGCACACAAGCCTTCCAAGTCCTGGCATGCCCAGGCACACAAGCCTTCCAAGTCCAGGCATGTCCAGGCACACAAGCCTTCCAAGTCCAGGCACATCCAGGCACACAAGCCTTCCAAGTCCAGGCACGTCCAGGCACACACGCCTTCCAAGTCCTGGCACGCCCAGGCACACAAACCTTCCAAGTCCTGGCACGCAGAGACCGTGGACGAGTATTGATCATCACCTTCAAACCCCTTTAATATTTGATATTTCATTTAGGATATGGATAGTTTGAATATTGCATAGTTTGTTTCAAATCACCACACTAGAGGATCGAGGCATAACAACAAGTTCTTCATCAATCAATCTTGTTGTCGCTGTTGAAAGTTCATGATGCATAAAGTTCATCACTTGATGCACCCTTTGGTAAGGTGTTGAAAGTGATTGCAAGACAATCGTGGCAACCTACCCTTGCCGGTGGGGAAGGCCGGGAGCAGGTTGGGGGTGGGGGTCTCGCAGCGCAGGGTGCTGTTGCCCCCGCCGGGCCTATCAAAGGGCAGCACGGGGGTGGTGCGCGTCACCCCGTAGCCACTGAAGCCGCACTGGTACATGCCCCCAGCTGCTGCGCCCCCCGGGGGCGAGGCGGGCAGACTCTGCACCGTCATCACTACCTGCATGCAGGGTACCAGTGCATAATATATTGGAGCCTATCTCAGGGCACCAGTGTATTACATTGCAGGGTAACAGCGTAATACCTTAATGCATGCAGCAAGCTATAGGCCTAACTGTGCATACCTCCAAATAAGAACCAAATATAATATTACGTATGTGACTTAAGCATAAATTTGATCATTAGCATATAATTATAAATATAATCAAACCATGTGCCTAGCAGAAACAGTTTTCTTCTGATCCTGCAGGTTTCTAAATATATACCAGACAAGTATGCGTGACATGTAGTGACGAAATAAAGACGTATTTAATATGACCGAGGCGACAAGGTTTCATGTAAACATCATTTCTGAACACAGTCAATTTGCCAAAATGCCTAATTGCCTAATTTAGCCGCTAAATCAGTCTATTGGCAGAATCATATAAGGCAGGAGGAGTCAATAGATGAACCCAAAATCATGCTTCACCACAAAATAATGTTGATTGTTGGAACACAGTTATTATTTCTGAAGCGCAGCTGTCAGACGCAATAGTACACGACAGTTGAAATGTGATAAATAGAATTAACGACCACGCGTCCGGCATTGGCGTCTCGCTGCAGGGAATAATTATTGGTAGTCGACGATCTGGGAATCAGATTCTGATCGCATTAAACATTGAATATAATGTTATTGGCGAATAGTCTGTTAGACCACGGCTAAAGGATAAACACAGCGAAACGAAGGAAACAAGAACCACCCGATCCAATGAGTGGAGGAACACAATAGCAACAAATCACTAAGACTAATTACTAAGACAATTGAGACTATTACAGGGTAAACAATAAAATGGACCTACAGCCAAACACTGACGACTGCAAGCACTATAAGCATGTGGTAAAGACAATTAATAGTATACGTCACGTGACTACAAGCCTTCAATTACGTTATCAACTCATTGGTTTTGCTGCATCATAGTGAAGAAAAATGATGCAAAAGGCTTCAAAAAAGTCGCAAAGTCGCAAAGAAGCAAAGTCGCAACGCAAAGTCGCAATGCGAAATCGCTAAGTCACAGAGGTGCAAAGTAGCAAATTCGCAAAGTCACAAAATGCATTTTAACTAAAATATCTGACTAGGGGTTAAGTGACTCCAAGCCTATATTTACAATGTAAAACTAAAACCCCCCCCAGAATGGCTTCCAGTCCTCCCCCCAACCCCCTCCCCCCCCCCCCCCCCCCTCAACACGGATCAACAGTTCACAGCAGAGTGGATTAACCCACGATATCTACACACACACGACCGCCGCGCCCCTGTTTATCAAACAGCCGTTCT
Source organism: Chamaedrilus cognettii (assembly GCA_034695025.1). Classification (NCBI taxonomy): domain Eukaryota; kingdom Metazoa; phylum Annelida; class Clitellata; order Enchytraeida; family Enchytraeidae; genus Chamaedrilus; species Chamaedrilus cognettii. The sequence continues at coordinate 5,091 of JAQIWG010010217.1, forward strand.
GTGGATTAGCCAGATTCTGTGGATTAATGAGGCTTAGCGAGGATTACTTGGATTAGTGGGGAAATGGGAGACAGCTTGGGGGGGGCGGTGCGCCCTCCCCATACTGATGCCACCCACACTAGGCCCTTTCTTCCCCGCACACAGGGGTCAGCAAGTCTCCCTCTCACTGCCAGGGCCTATAACTCCCCCCTCCCCCCCCTCACCGAGGCACACGGACCAGGAGGATAGGCCACAGTGGGGACAGCAACATTTCGATAATGGACTCTTCCCCCATTAAGCAATCGTGTCTGATCTGCAGCCAAGTCCAGCGCGGATGTGTGCAGGCAGGTCTGTCACACTGAATAGTGTCAGGAATTGGATTCACATGCTATGCGGAGAATTAAATACCTACCCTGCATACACAAATAGTAAACTTGTGACACCCGAAGCTTAGATATGCTTCATTTAAGAGAGCATTTCACACAATTCAAAATTCAAATGCATAACATCAACATATTGGATTTCATTCAAATTCCTAAGCAGCCTTCCAACAGCAATAATTCCTAGCATAGCTGCAGTCTGCCAATGTTCAGTAACAAATTCCTCTTCTTACCAACGACAGGCTGTGTGGCCGGAATCACATAAATCTCAACCAACTGAGCCGCTGTCATATACACGGCAGCTATACGGCATATGCTGCAGTTATATACAAGCTGCAGTCGTAGCCAGCATAGTCCAGTGCGCCAGCTCATGTATGTCAGGGCCTAGAATGTATTGGGAATGTATTGGAAATGTGTTTAGAGAAGAGAACAAAGCGACCCGCTAGGGCGCTGGGGAGCAATGGCATTCTTTTAGAGAAAGGCAATCACGGCACACATGCCACTTGCCATTCTATAAGCAGCCCCCGCCACACCCCGTCCCACCCCCCCCCACACCCCCCCCACCCCCCCCCCCACCACCAACCTGGCCACACGTATCAACGAAACGCCTAGAGACGCCTTGGTATGCCGCAAGGAAGGCAACCCATGGGCTGGACCCAGGAACAGTCATCAGAGGGACCAATTTTTATGAAAAATCATAACTATCTAAAAATGAGAAGGAGCATAATTGCATAAGTATATCGACCCATTGTGGGGGGGGTCATATCTGCTTACATGTGATGACTGCCTGTCTGTTTTATACCACTGATCTGTGTATATGTGTGTAGATATCTGTCTGCCTGTCCCACCAGTAACCTGTATGTGTAGATGACCGGCTGCCTGTCCCACCACTCACCTGCGTGGTTGTTTGTTTCTGAGCCTGTCCCGACACCATGCTGACGATGCGGGGGCAGGTCCCCGTGTTGTAGGGCAGCCAGCGCGACGGGTCCTCCGAACTTGGGCAGTCCGACTTCTCGACGCATCTACATGCACACGGAACTTAATTAGCACTATGTCAGCATCTACAAGCACACAGAACTTAGCGCTGCTGCAGTACAAACATTAGCGCCTAGTATACATGTAACTACAACTTGACACACATTGGCTGTCTAAATGCCTTGACATGACCCAGGTGCACTGTAGAGGTAAGTCTTAAGTTTAAAAAAGCAGCAGGTGTAGAGTTTAGTGAGCAGATGGTGATGAGCTGTGTGTAGCATTACTCACTTCCTCTCCAGTGCGCACCAGCCACAGAAGGGATCACGCGACCCCAGACACTCCCCGCACGTCTTGTACCGCGCACAGTTCTGCACCGCAACCCGCTGCACCTGCACCACGCTTCTATTTATAGACAACAGGCTAAACCTGCACCACTTCTATTTATAGACAACAGGATAAACCTGCACCACACTTCTATTTACAGATAATAGGCTAAACCTGCACCACACTTCTATTTATAGACAACTGGCCAAACCTGCAGCGCGCTTCTATTTATAGACAACAGGCTAAACCTGCACCACACTTCTATTTATAGACAACAGGCTAAAACTGCAGCGCGCTTCTATTTTGAGACAACCAACCGAAACTGCAAGTTTTTTCAAAAATGACTATATTAAATAGTAAGCGCTTGAACAAGCAACAGCCTTATGAAGCGGCGAACGCTTAGAGAGAAAGCATAGGGGGCTATATTTAGAGCACATCAAACGAGCTGCCAATTTGTACACAAGGCGCCTAGAGTTCTATCAACATACCAAGGAGCCTGATGTTTTTTATCTCCGAGCCAAGCGGTCTGCTTCTGGGCCACGCCCTGCAATGAAGCTGGATATAGGCGTGACCAGATTACAACAGAAGCAAAGATCAGATAGGCGTGACCAGGTGGCAAAAGAACTTAAATATCAATGCAGAGAAGCGGCTCAGTTTTGCAATGAAACTGATAATTCCGGGCACCAGCAATAATTCCACTCAGGCTTATTGTACATTATTTGAAATCAAACGACTCTTTTACTTTCCAAATTACTCTCCATTTAAAAAGTTTCAATAATTCCAAAGGAGATTGACTTGTATATAGTTTGCTCGCTGAAGCAAAGTGCTGCACAATCTGCCCGTACATCCATTCACTTATTGGACTCTGTCAACCAATGAGGAGGATCCCAGCAGGGACAGGGACAGCGGGGTCTCAGTGCCGCCACGCTCACAGTATAGCCCCTAGAGCGCAGTGATGCGTGCAGATCTTGGTTTGTGATCCACTGCGAGACACATGAGAGCTATCACACTTAATGGAACTTGAATCCTGGAGCATTAAGTGAAAGCCTCTAGCACACAACGCATCAGCAGCACCGCGCCGCGCCAGATGTCACTGTGAGCCCCCATCCGTCGTGTGTGACTGGCCACATGGTATCTATAAGCGATCCGACGTCACTCAGAAATATAAAACGGATGATCCGGATGATGCGCAAAAAATAATTACTCAGATCATTATAAATATAGATTACTGCAATGTCTATTAGAGCGACAAAGATGATTTTTTTTGCAAATGTTTGAGAAATCGTTCTTTCCATTGCCTTCTTTTAAAATTATACAATGTATGAAGCGCTTAATAACTACGTTCCCAGCAGCGATATGATGTTAAAGTGGTCCCGGCTCCCCGACACCCAGAGATGATTTAAAACAATAACCGCTCCGCCGAATGGCTGCAGCTTCCTTTCATCTCCACCATCTCTGCACGTTAATGTGTTCGGTGGCGGATCAGCCCGCAGGTAATGACTTTGACAGAACAGAGCCGTATACTGCAGCGGACTGTAGAGACCAAGTAGTTAGTGTAGAGAAGCGGGAAGCGTGCATGATGTTTCGCTTATTGATAGAGTGACTGCGGCAGCGTGTGTCTCTGCAAAACACGACTGGGGTCAGTGCGTGTCATGTCTGGACCACATCAGCTGTCGGAGAGCGAGAAGATCATAAAATACAACAGAGATAGAGTGGTTACAGGGAGAGTTGGCCGGGAGATAACAAAATAAAAGATAGAGAGTGGTTACTGTTAACCACTCTCACAATTATCACCAGCTATGTCAAGGGTCGGTGCTTTTTATTAACGCTATGAAGCCATAGGGAGCGGATTCACACGATCTCAAGACAAGAAGTGCAACGCTGTGAGTGACTGCACTGTGATCAAGACTTTGTAATTATCCAAGCAAAATAAGACTTTAAAATTAGCCTATGCAACATTATTGAACACTATAATAGAACCCCTATGATCGCTCACTTCAGGCCGTGAACGCCATATAGAGAGCTGCATCCAAAGCGATCACCAGGCGACAGTGCATCACTTAGCTCCGCTGCTCCTCGACCCTTAGATGTAATCCCTTGAGAGGTCGTTGCAGACAGGCGTGTGAGTGAGAGCCATACCCTTTCAAGCGACCAATGTGACAAAGTGCTAAGTGCCACACGCTGCTCAAGGATACATACTGTGTGAGGAGCGAATGTATGATGTATTGTTCTAAGATCCTAGTGGCTGCAATTTGACTAAGTGGTCGTTGCATATCGCAGAGGATACCAGCTCACAGAGTCAATGAGGGAATGCCTGACTTATCATTTGAGATCCGTTCGGTGATGCGCTGAGTACACAGCCAACAAACAACAGAGCACAACGCTGAGACTGCACGCGAGAGTTGATATCGCCAATCCATCATCTAGCTCCAGGAATATCACCATCAATCAAAACAGCCAGAGGGCCTGATTGACCAGAACTCTGAATTCATATAAAAACAAACAACACTACACCCAATCGGATAGCGCCAGGTTCAGAGATGACCTCTCTCCACTCCCTCCCTCACCCTCCGCCCCCCCCCCCCACAGCAGTATCAACTCAGTTAAGTGACTTGACCCTGTCGGTGGTTACTCACTGCCAGTCAGTATATAGGGGTGTCCAGAGATAATGCTTGATCACTGGGTCACTGTCCATCCTCAACACAGCTAGGGGTCCAAGACTCTATACCTGTCTAGAGACTGTATGCATAGGGGCGCGGCTGTGCACAAAATATACAGATAATGACATTCTAGGGTCTACATGTAGAGTCTACATAGAGGCGCGGCTGTGCACAGAATACAGAAAATGACACTCTAGAGTCTACACCTAGAGTCTACACAGAAGCCCGGCTGTGCACAGATAAGGACCGAGTTGGTTACAGCAGTGGACGCCTGGTAACACCAAGCGGCGCTATGCGGGTGGAGGCTGGTCGTTAAACCTGAACCGAGCGGCCCGCGTGGCCCTCGTGGCCAGGGAGATAGCACAGGGGGGGGGGGGAGAGACTGGAACGCTATTATGCCCATTATATCTGTAAGGCTGCAGACCACAGCCGCGTCATCAAAGCTACAGGCTGCAGACTGACCAACGGTGATAGTGGCTACGGGTCGCCACCATAACCGTCGACAGCTCTGCAGTCATGGCTGAAAGGCGGTGGAGTTTTGACAGAGAGATCAAACGAAAAGGTTTGTAGTTCACTGCCAGTAGGTCTGCATTCATGTCTCCACACAGGCAGCAGTTAGATGTATACTGGTGTCTGGAGCACCCCTATAGATGTAGTTTATTCAATGACACCTGCAGACAGCAGATAGCAAGAGAAATCTCTCCCCGCTCCCCCCCCCGCCCGCTCT
>JAQIWG010010218.1:0-10135 GCA_034695025.1 Chamaedrilus cognettii
AAATATTGGGAAATTTAACAAACTTTAAAAATTCATAATCTCGACCTTTCAAAATCAAAACTTCCAGAGAAACACCCATATATCAGTTAACGGGAATAGGAATAGAATAGTAATTAAAATGAATTTGTTAACTGGAATAGAAACTAGAATAAAAAAATTTCGAGAATGAAAACTAAATAAATTAATAATTACTTGAAATTCTGAGAACGAAAATAGAATAGGAATACAATTGATGGAGCTGGAACAAAAAGAAACTAAAATTAATTAAAGTTGTGTTCATTTGAAAAAAATTAGAATTTTTTCTTCAATTTCTGGAAGAAAGTGAGTGGCAACACTGGGTCAGGCTTCCGGTCGCTAGTGCTATTGTGCTTTCATTTACAACATTTTAATGCAGTTTCTCGTCGTGCAAAACATGTCAAAATTGTTCGTTATATGTTCTCAGTGTATAAAGAAACGATAGAAGAAAGAAAAGAAAGAAAAGGGGGGATCCAGCCACTAAACAGCAAGTATGTGTGAAAGAGCGTGTGTGTGTGTGTGTATGTGCAAAGGACCCATAGCAAAGCGTTTGTCCTAAGTTTGACGTGAAAGGGTGAAAGAAAGAAAGCAGCAGATGTGCATATTTCGAATATGATTAAGTAAATACCACCTAGTGTACCAGCAATGTTGCGAAAACTGCCGACAAGTTATTGCCGAAAAGATACCTCAGTAAATGTACGAAAACACCAATAGTCAAATCATCCAGAGGCATTTGTCAAAATGGAGAAGATCGATGCTACATGGATCTCTGGTAAACGGAAGGTCCCAAGCGCTGATGTCGTTAAGCGCTAGCCGACTGCCTAACTTGGAAGATTATAGAACTCTGTCGAACATCAACGTCGCAAAAAGGCGATGATGCATGTAGATGTGCTCGTAGACACTGGATATCTGATGACGATGGTTGACAATTAGAAGTTGAGGAACTTCTGCCCTGCGTTGGACTTGAAGTACAAGCATCGTTGACCGCAAAGGAGGCTGTCGAGACTTGCGCTGCTGAGCCTCGTTTAGTTACAGCAGGCACACGCGGGTGTGATGCTGTCTGATTAATTATCTACATGTAGAGCTGTATCTCACCGCACGGGAGCTATTAACGGAGCACGCCGGTCACACTGGAAACGACTTAGAGAAGTATCTGCAGCAGCTTGCAGGCCAGGCAACGACGCCATTGTAGCAAAAAATATTGGTTCCAGCAGATAACTACATGTATATCCAAGAAAAACAACTATGACAGAACATTTGGTCTATGCGCTTGAATAGGAGGCGTCTTCTGTGTAGCTGGCATGCTGTCCACTAGGCGTAGAAACCATAAGCTTACTCACTTAAATAAGCAAATCAAGCAAATCGCTTAAATAAAGAGTAACTAACTAAAAAATAACCGCCTTTTTTGATCACAGCGTGGTCACACAGCATGTCTATTATGTTAATGTCCATGTTCTCAAACAGGTTACAATAAGAGTGCTTTCCAAACTGAATGAATGTCAAGATTGTAAAATGTGATCATTATAATAGTATATAAAGTTCATGAGTGATGACAGAGGTGTGATGACTAATACATCGGGTCCAAGCGGATAGGGTAATGGACTTATGGTGTCGTGTTTACGGAACTGACACTAAAATTATTAAAATTTAGAAAGTGGAATACGAATAAAAATTATTAAGATTTTGGAACTGGAATAGGCATAAAAATTATTTTAGAATTGAAACTGAAATAGGAATAAAAATAACACACTCTGGAATAGAATAAGAATTGGAATAAAAATTAAAGATGGAATAGAAATATCACTGGAATGGATGTCTTTTTGCTTACTTTTAAAATGTAATAATATTTTTCTAATTTTTTTCCCCCTGGCACCCTGACCTGTCAAATAGTATCAATCTTCTAAATTCTATTGCGGCTCTTCTTTCAGCACCTTTTGCACTCCCATTTGCCTTCCTTTGTCCCCTCTAGGCTCGCGAGGTTGTTAGCTCTGTCAATAAAAGTAGCGTTTTTGATTCCCAAAAGCTTCGAGACCAGCTGAAATAGACATACAATTTTTTAATCAACATGTGCACAATTCAGCGGGCGAAAATTCATACACGGATATGATGGGTCCATCGGACCTACACGGTGTTCAACAAAAAAACTGGAACCGCTTGGTTATGGTCGCGTATCTTCATCAATGATGGATGGCATTGCATGAAATTTTAACCTGTTTTGCTCGAAGAACAAAGGCACACATCTAAGCTCTCCAAATGCGGCATTGCAAGGTGTCTGCCGTTAGCATTGACGCAAGCGCGCAGAGGTGTACAGAGGTGCCACCGCCACGCTGCGTTATCGATTAGGCACTCATCGAATACGTTCAGGGCACTGCAGAATTATTCTGTTCTGGAGTGCATCGGCTTTCTAAGTCATATATTTGTACATATGTCTTGCATCTTCAACCAATTTTAATAGTAAGTGCTTGCTGCATTTCTCATGACAGTGTTGTTGACGGTATGAAGGCTTAGAGTGTTTTTTATCAGCTGCAGCGCAGCCTTGCGCATGCGGTGTATTAGCGGGGCGCTCACAAAATTAGCATGCAATATTCTACTACAACTGCAGTTAAAATTTGTTCAGCTTAGTGTTAATCTTAGTGTTAATTTCTGTTAATTTCAAATAAATATCTGGTATATTGGCAACGCTACTTCGTTTAGCGTCAGAGGTCCCGGTTTTTTGGAAACACGGTGTAGTTTACATTTTGTATGCATATTTATGGATCATATCGTCGGTCTCGTTGCTCTTGGATATATAATCAGATATGCGAGCGTCATTGCATTTTTAATTTACGCTATTGCAACATGTCTGAGCATCATATTTCACAGCTTCAATTCTGCATAAATTGATGCTAAACTTATGCACCTCGGTAAACTGATAGCGGAGATACATGTTCAGTCTTTCTAAATGGATTCATAGTTTTGGCGATGATGGCTTGCAGCGCGTAGGCCTATAGGCCCAGTAATTACCAATAGACCTCTACACTGCGCGACTGAAACTTAGTCATTCAGTGAACAATTGGTATACAGTGGCTCAATCTCAACTACATAGTCAGCGGTTCAGATAGCATTATAGCCATGGTCTCAGTTCTTGCCTACTAAGAAAATAGGTTGCAAGGCCTAGGCCCTATAAAAATATCAATCCAATACGCTAGAAACCTGTAACAGATACAGTCGTTTAAGTGAAGAGGATCATTAAAGACATTAGGAAACAAACGCAACTGTTTGTCAAAAGAAAGGGGGGATGATAGAGTGGGAACTTTTGCAAAAAATACAAACATACAAACACCGCATGAAAACAATGCTTCTCTGTAGGCCTATCCTTAAACTTGCAAAGTAGGCCTAAGCAAAAGTTTATTTTCGAGGCCCATTCTTGACATAGGCCTAACAGTGCGTAGTCTATTCATTTTCCAAGCTCACTACAGCAGTTCATGGACTCTGGAAATTTTACTTTAACAACACACCAAGTGCGGGGGGGAGGAAGGGGAGGGGGACATTTCATACTTGTTTGTCCCCCTATGAATGAAAAATAAGATTCTGATCTGAGTGCATATAGGCCTAGAAGTTTTTTTACTATGTAAGCCTCAATAAAGCACGCAGAGCCTTAGGCCTATAGAAGTTTTGTGTAGACTGTAGCTGGCTATATTTATCACACAGCTATCATATTGCGATTTATTAAAGGCCTATTCAATATTAAAGACAGTAATAGGAGGCCAGGTTCACTTGCGCAGGACATGAATTATAGGAGGGACAGACTTCGAGGCTCGGCCTCGGGCGCCACAAACGCTCGCTGCGCCACTGGTCTTGTCCTCAATTTTCACCGTATGCTATAAAAGAACATCATCAGGCCCATTGGCGATTTCTGGGGGTGGGACCGTCGAAGACGATAACAATAATCGCCCATTCCCAAAAAAGGTCAACAATTATTTAAATTACTAAACATAGTGAAAGGGGAAAATTACTCTCTTTCAACAAACGCGTTATTCGCCTGTGTAGCAGGAGTATAACAACTGAAGATTTGTCAGCAAAAACGTCTGTGGGTAGCTTACATGTGTACCTCTTCCCCCGGACGATGTGCCTGCTTTTGTTGGCGAAGTTCAAAGTGACCCCGCCTTTCAATAAGCACAGGCCTGATACATACATATTTATATGGGGGGTTTTACATTAGAGTGGGGGGGCGGGGGGGATATTTACATACATGCATACATACATATGTGATACTGATCACTCATAATTATAGCTTGCCGGTACAGGGCGCACATTTTCTAAATACGTCCTATCTAGTGCATTGATAGGGCTAGCTAGCTTCATTAAGCTAGCAAGATTGGGCAAGGTTTGCTTCGAAGGGGAGTAACTGGGGTTGAACCCTCAAATCTTTATGTTACACCCCCCACCACCGTCAAAGCAAAGGGAAAAAGCAACATATGGGGTTCAGTTTTGAGGTTATGCAACCTCCCAGGCATTTTTCGCAAAGCAACCCCCACACCTTCGTTTCTCAAATTCCAGCCAACACATGTTTTTATATTTTTGACATAGTATTTTTGAGTGGAGAAATTAAGCAGCATTTATTTTGATACGGCAGGGTTTTGAAAGCGGCCTGGTCTGTCACCATCATCCCTCCCCCCCACCTCGAACAGATTCTCGCTGATCGTCCTATCCCTTTTTTTAGAAAACTGACACACACACTGACAAAATTTTATAATTTCCATGGCCCTAAAACTTTTGACGCCCCTTTCCCCCCCCCCCCCCTCCCATCTCATGGTGACCGATGCGAGCCCTGAATATAGGTCCCCTACTGCCTTTTCAAATTCTCGCTTGTTCACAAAGCAACATTTGAGCATTGGCCACCTGGTGATTATTAATGCTTAGAATTAGGAAGTTACTAAAAAAAGCTCTATGGGCTAACAATGTAGGCTTCCGTGGCAATTAGGCTTACTGCATGGCTGATCTACAAGGAGGCATGTGGGTCGCCTCCAGACAGCGGACAGCGTAACAATTTAAGTGTTTAAATAATTAGACATAATTAATTTGTGATAGAAGAAATCGTTATCCATCTCGTCAATAACTGTGCTTATGTTTTCTTCAAGCCTAGGCCTACTCAATGTTACGGTTGAAAAACGCAAAACCGGACATTTCGTAAAATGAAAAATTTGAGCTTCAAGAATCAGTCACGACTCACGATTATCACTATTACCCCGTAATTCCCCCGCTCCCCTGTTCGTAAAGAGTTTTGTAGAGATGCGAAATTTCAGTATAGATCTATGGTAGGCCTATCCCGTTAAATCGTTCTGCATTCGTCAGTGCCTCACAATAGCTTTAATTATAGCATTTAATGTTATAACTTGAAAAACTATAATAGTCTAGTAGGCTAGTTCTTAGTAGTTTCTAGTAATCAAGGTTCCTAATATAGCGTATATGATAGGCTATAATGAGCATGCATATACATGTAGCCTAGCCGATGCTTATGCTCTATGCCAAAAATTCAGACTAACTGCAGAATCTATAAGCCTAATATTATTATAGTCAATACAAATTATCAATTAAATAGCCAGCTAGGCGAAGCGAATACGCCTAATAACGATGAGCATGAACAAAGTCGGCACTCCCATGGATTCCAATTAAACCTGTTAAAATTGTATTTTTGCGTGCTTATAAAAATGGCAGAATGCATCTGCTATTGCAGTCGGCACTCCCATGGATTCACTCCTATGGATTCAAACAGTCCTGTATAAAAGCCAACCGGCCTATAACTGCCAAAGATAGCCTATCAGAATCAAACAGAGCCTGTCTTCTCTCAATCAACCTCGGGCTTTACACCGCTGTGCCGAAAGCGCGGGACAGAAAGAAATGGCGGGACATATCCCATCGCGCTACGCTCGGTTAATGAGCAAGCAACTATGACGAGAGCCTATAAATTAGCTTAGGCCTATCAGCTATAAAAGTAAATCTCTTTTCCATCACGACAGCGCAGTAAAGTAATATGCCTAGTAGCCTAACAAAAGTCCATGCAGGCATTGCCGATTTCTATTCTTTCAAAATAAGCAGCGCAGGAGGCAGCTGCACAATACAGTAGCCTAAGCCTAAGATTTAATCCGTCTACAAATTACTCTGACTCTGACAGGAAGGATCTTCTGATTAAATATTCAAATTCAGAATTCATTGAGTCTAAGTTATCGTGCGTGAACATAAAAACAAGCAAAAGTCCCTGGCGCGCTGACTGACGTGATGGTCATAATACAGGTGCAGTGAACTCTTGCCGCTTTGGCTTGGCGGTAAGTGGGTTAAACTTTGCGACTGTCAATATCAGATCTGCTTCCTCAATAAGCAATCTATACAAGCCGGAAATTTTGAAACATTTTAATTCATGATCACAAAATCGACATACTCATCGAAACTTGGCTTTATCCAGACACCCTGCTACCTGTCTGCTACTATAAACTCACTTCTTCACCGCGCCTTCAGCTTTTCCCACTGCCCCTGTCCGCAAGGTGGGGGTAGTGCAGTCGGCTTCATATTCAATCAAAATATATATGCAAAAATGTCAATATCCCTAAATACTTTTCCTTTGAAAGCCAATGCCTCTCCTTCACTGTCAGACATAACCTCAATGCTCGTCCATCCTCCTTCACTACGGCTCCATATATTCTACTCAACATCTACAGATCCCCTTCGTGGTCAAAAACCACCTTTATTTCAGAATTGACTTCACTTCTAGAAACTTTCTCTCGTGGTCTTTCTTCCGAACTCATCATCACCGGCGACTTCAATCTGCACGTCGATGCTCCTATGTGGCTACTATGTCAAAGCTCCCTATGTGGCTTCTTTCCTTGACCTTCTTGACACTTTCAATCTAACCCAGCACATAACTTTCCCCAAGCATGATTCTGGACACATCCTTGACTTGCTCATAACCCATTGTACTTCCAATTTAGTTTCTTCAACAGAGCACACTTACACACCTACATCTGATCACAGATTGATTTTTCTACTCTTTATATTCCCACAATAGGCTAGGCTTGGAGTTCCAAAATAACTTTGTTAGAGGAAAATCCTGCAACAATTTGCTAAGTGGGTTTTTAGACTAATTCGACCCTGCTGAAACGAATATCGACCTTAGCAAGTTGAATTTTTACTGGTTGCATGGAAAAACAAGATGGCGGCCAAGATGACGTCCAATATCTTCAAATGGCCATAAGTCGACTCATGCATGTCATAGAAGCATGATCTTAAAGAGGCTAAATTATAATTATCATGGTCAAGGAATGCAACGGAATGAACGCCAGATATATGTCGCTCATAAAAAAAAGATGGCGGCCAAGATGGAGTCCGATATCTTCAAATGGCCAAAAGTCTACCCATGTTTGCTCGCAGATGCATGAGTTTAGTATCTTAATTTTAATTTTTATGCTCAAGGAATGCAACGAAATAAACACCAGATATATGTCGCTGATATAAAACACGATGGCGGCCAAGATGGCGACCAATGTTGTGTCAAAATGTTTTCGTCGGCCAGACATTACTTACTATACGGGATATAATACACAATGTGAGGGTCTAAATTAGAGTTTTCTGGATCAAGGACTGCTATGGAAACAAAAATCCATATGTAGCAATGACATAAAAACTGATTTATGGGTCAAGGAATATTATAAATACAAAAATACATCTTTAGCATTGGCACAAGAAAGAGGCTGACCTCCAAACTGTCGTCCTATTTCTGCAATCGATTTTAGGTCAGCACCCATGTAATAGACACATGGTTTAAGAGCAGAGCTTCTGGTAGTTTTCTTTCTTATTCATATACGATCAGTTCAGTCACATATTTTTTGTACTTATTGCTATTGCTGAATAATGCTACAAAATGTTTGTTAATTAAAGTGTATGTTGTCGCCCTTCTTGTAGGTTCAGCAATAACAGTTCTACTGCTAAGCAACAAAAAGATGCGACTTCAACTTGTTTGTCAGCTGCCAAAATCATTACAGTAAAACACTAACCACAGGCACTAAGGCACATCTAGTCACGCTGCTGATCAAGCATGGCGGCTTAAAAGATGTAAATATCGCTCGTTTGCTGAAATTCATCTCCTCCTTGTCTTCAAGCAGTCATTCAGGATATTTGGTATAATCGTCGATTACAAAAAACATAGATACATTATTCCTAAACGAATTCTGGCCAAGAACACAATGGATTTTGTCGTCAGTGAGCTGTTGTGTGTAATTAACTGTAATGCAGTTGCTAGGGCTTCACAGCAATCGCTCGCGGCCGAACTGCAAACATTCTATACCCCACAAGAAATCAGTGATGCTAAGAAAGCGCTTGTGAATATTGCGACGAGTAAATCTCTTGACCCCGAGGACCTGCTCAAGAAGAACAAGTCAGCGAGGCCGACCCGCCGAGAAATCTGTGACATATTCGCGCTCCATTCCGCGCTCGTTGCTAAAAAAACGACATTGCCGCGCTTTTTTGCGGAAGACACATCGCGTATTCCGGTGCTTGGCGAGAGAGACGCAATGGGCAAGATGGACTCAAGCTTCACTGCCCTTACGCGTAAGGTCGACGACCTGACGGACTCCATGGCAGCCAAGCTCTCCTAGATCATCACGTCGATCACACATATCGATCAAGCGCATACAACAATGGCACAGGAGGCTGCAGCTCATGGGGCAGCAATCCAGGGCATGGGGGCGCAGGAGACTGATGTGAAGACCCACACTTACGATACAACTCGTCAGTGGAGCACGATCGTGATGGGAAGCCCAGTCCCCTGGGATTCGGGCCTGCAGTCCAGTTTCGCACCTCCTACGACGGTTCCCCTGCAGCCTCAACCTGCCCCCCGCCACCTAGGCGCGTAATCGTCGGGACAAGAGCGTCGACGCCAGGCAACTCGAAAATTACATCAGCCAGTGCGAAAACCTTCGTTGCTTTCGTAGGGAAGCTAGGGAAGGACACGAGCAAAGGCGATCTGATGGAGTTCTTGGAGGACAATGGTGTAGGCGGTGCGGAAGTGCGAAAATTGAAAGCGTCGCAGCAATGGCACGAGAAAAGTTCTGCGTTTAGAGTGGCAGTTCCGTATAAGATGAAGGACGCACTGATGAACGCTGATCTTTGGCCAGACAACGTCGAGGCTAGAGACTGGATATACAAGCCAAGAGATCAAGGACAGTCGCTACCGGCTTAGACGCGTCTCCCGCTAGTGCAGGATGGAGTAGCCTGCCTTTCTACGGGTTAGATAGTAGTAATATTATAAATCTGTTTCAAAGTGACACTTCGAATTTTAACGATGAATTTGTTAAAAGCATATCACAAACTTGTGGCCGTTCGTTGGACAGTGATTTTTGTTTTCAATACTATTTAGAACACCAGTTTACTAACCTGGTGCAAGGTCTCAAAAACAGAATTGAATTAAGTGTTTTTCATTGTAACATCCGCAGTCTGAACGCTAACCAGAGTAAGCTGTTGCAACTGATGTCGCTTTTGGAGTTCAAGTTTGATGTCATCATCCTGTCTGAAGTCTGGAGTAATAATATAGAATTTTACGATAACATTTTTCCAGGCTATACTTTCTATTCTGTTTTGCCAGATGGATCAAATGTTGGTGGTATTGGAATTTTTCTTAAGAGTTCTCTAAATCCTAAATTGCTGCCTCAATACACTATACCTAGTTCAGCAAATAATAAAAGAGAATATTTGGATAGAAATTAACAAAGAAGGGAAAATATATATAATTGGTGGCTGTTACAGACATCCAAATCAAAGTGTGCTAGAGTTTCAGCTGGCCCTTGACACAACGCTTCGCCTAATTTCGTCACGTAAATTACGTTGTATTTTTGCAGGCGATCTAAACATTGATCTACTTAAATATGAAGTTAGGCAAGACACTACCGACTATGTTAACAATCTCTTAGGTCATAATTTTTTACCTACAATTTTTATGCCTACGCGTATTACTGCAAGGTCTGCAACTATTATTGATCATGTAGCGGGACAGGGTCCCGCTAAAATTGTACTTTGTTGTTTAGGTCTATCGGCCTTAGACGGCGGTTTATTGTAACACATTCTGTTGGTATGTTTGATATTGCACTGGTGC
>JAQIWG010010219.1:0-10133 GCA_034695025.1 Chamaedrilus cognettii
ACGCCGGGAAAGTTACCTGGAAAATGAGCAAAATTTAACCTGGAAAACCTGGAAAAAGCCTGGAATTTTATGTGGGGTAGATGCTGAGAACCCTGTTATTGCGGAATGCTGCACTATATATACATTATTAAATTATAAATCGTTATTAATATAATCGTCAGCACTGTTACTATGCAGGTTGTAAACGGTGCGGGCCAGCAGACTAACTCTGATGCCTTCTCTCTCCCAAACCAACAGCAGAACGCCTCTTATTCCATACCGCTCTACTCGCAAACCCTTCGCACTAAGCCCCGAGTGAAATCACAGGGAGCCAGACAAAGAAAATTTATGGCGAGCGGTGACGCGGCTTATCGCGGCGAATGTCAGCAGTCCACCGAACAGTTTGTCAACAAAGGCGGCAAGGGGAAGCGGATATCTGCGGCGTCTTCCAGCGATATGGCAGTCACAGAATCCATCAGAATCAAGACAGAACCTGGCCTGGAGATGCCCGAACCCACACGAAGCCACGCCGCTTTAAAAGGAAGCAATAGCAATGGCGCGAATTATATATCTGACTGTTTTGGCGGGGTGAAGGATACGGGAGAATTTACTGACGATTATCAAGGGCAGGACTACAGTGTCAAACAGGAATCTGAGGAACAGGGATACGAAGAGCCAAGTCAATGTGACAAAAATACTAAGTGTGAAACATATTCAGAGGATGAAGGAATGGATTCTAGAGGGTTGGATGAGTGTTCGGAGGAAGGGGGTTACGGTGAAACGGGATGGAGTGAGGTTCAGGAAAACTGGGGGCCTTCCAAAAAACGAATGAAGGTAGAGACTTCAAGTTTTTAAACTATAGAGACTTGATATTATTATGAATCTAGCTCGCTCTTTTATTTCTTATTTAGCCTATACTTTGTAATCGTTTGCATCAATAGGCCTCGCATTTTGTTCTTAACAGTCGGCTTTTATTTGATTTTTTATATTTGCTACAATATGCACAAAGTTCAATTTTTTGATTTTGTGTTCTGCTGATGGTGTGATTTTGTGGAATGGTGATGTTGTGTTTTGTGGATCTATTCACCAAGTTGAAGTTACTGTAAAACATGAAATTTAAGTGAATTTTACAAATTGTTAAATCACGCTAAAATTACATGAGTCAAATTAAAGATGCAGACACTCTGATGTAATGGACAATCGTCAAAAACATGAAAATTAAGTGCAGCTAAATTTCATGATAATATACTGAAATCAACCAGAATAGCAATGAATAGAAATACTGTAAGACTTAAACTAAATATGATCCTCAACTAAATATACTCTTCAATTATATATGATTCTCTGCTAAATATGATTTTCAACTAGATATGATCTTCAACTACATATGCTCTTCAACTAAATATGATTCTCAACTAAATATGATCTTCAACTAAGCATGATCTTCAACTAAGTATGATCCTCTGCTAAATATGATGTTCAACTAAATATGATCTTCAACTAAGCATGATCCTCAACTGAACATGATCCTTAACTAAATATGATCTTCAACTAAATGTGATCTTCAACTATACATGATCCTCAGCTAAACTTAATCTTTGACTAAACTTCATCTTCAAGTCTGTAACTGACTATTGACTGAAGGCTTAGATCTACATCAAATTGATAATTATAATGTTATTGATTTTAGAAATCTTGGAACTCTGATGCATCAAATCCAGAGAAAAAGACTAAAGTTCTCAGTGCGCCAGGTGCTTCGATCTCAAACCCCGTCGCCTTGGCCACGGCCAGACTGCCCCAGACAAGGCCGACGGCGCGAGAGCAAAGCCAAGGCGACCTGGTGCAAAGGGCTGTGGACCTGGTCAACGAGGGCCAGTTGTCGGCTCCTAGCCACGCTCCTAGCCACCGCCATCAGCCTGTTCGAAACTGAACGTTTGACGTTCTACAAGAACATTGATGAGCAAAGCAGAGGCGATGGATGCTGGAGGGAGTTTAGGAGCGGAGCCAGGGAATTTGAGACAGATGAACGCCATTTGGGAGATCAGGTTGAGGAGCAGGAAGTGTCCTGAGATGGAGGGTGTGTCATAGCATATGGATTTGAATGAATGAATTTATGCGTAATAGTTTACATAGTTTGTACAGTATAATGTTGGTGTTGATTTGAACGAGTGGCTGGAATAGTTTATGCACTTGTTTTTATTGGATAGTATCTCTGTTGATCTGGGTGTTGTTTGTGAACAGAACTGGCGTTTGTCAGCTTTGATATTAGACGGACTGAATGCGCGAGATAGAGCAATGCTTTTGTACAGAAGCGTGTATAATATGAATAGTCTGTGTTTGGGTAGCTGCAGAGAAGTGAATGATAATTCAGGCTTTGCAGCCAATCAGAGACTAGCACAGTGCGCTGGCGTAGGATGATCGACAAGCGTATTTCCTGCCCCCTTCGCTTTGTTGGGATAAGAATGATAGCCTATTAATGAGCTGCTTTGACACTTCGATTGCAAAAGCTCAAAGAAATACACTGGCTCAAAAGTAAAGGACCCAACAAATATTTTGAATAACTACGAAACGCAATAAGCGTTGTCAATGAAATTTTTATCACATTAACTTGGATCATTGCTTCATATATATGTCAATTTTTGTTGAATTTTATTGGGCGGTTATGAAGATACGAGTAATCAAAATTGACCTACAAAAAACGCATCAACCAAGCTGGAAAACTGCGTAATTGCTATTTGCATCAACAATTTTTTGTTAACGATCTGTTTTATATTCCAATTCAATAATTGTTAGCGATACTGGAATGTACACTTCATGTTTCAACAAGATTTGGTTCCAAAATGCACATAAAACGATCGAAGAGCATTGTATTAAAGAAGAATAAAAAAACCGCTCGGAGTCAAAGTGGCGCACTGTCAATTATCACAATTTAGCGCTTGTTATGAAAACAGTCAGAAAAAACTCAACGTCGAGAACCTAAAGTATGGAATAACGAAAAATTTCTTTAAATTTGGACATTCTGTACTTCTCACAAAGCGGCGTGAACAAATTATTCGCTTGCACAAGAGGTGCAAACGGCAATTCAGCAGTTTCCAGCTTGGTTGACGCGTTTTTTTGTAGTCAACTTTGACTACATTATCTTTTTAACCGCTCGGTGAAATTCTACGAAAATTGGCAGAAATATTAAGCAGTGATCCCAGTTAGTATGGTAAAAATAACATGGACTTGGTTTAATGTATGCGAGAGTTATTCAAGAAATGCATTGGCTCCTTTACTTTTGAGCCACGGTGTATATATATAAATACTCCAGTTAGCCTAGACTTAAAACCTAGGCGAAAAGTTCTAATAATTTGTAATACTGATAGTTTTATGAAAGTAAGTGTATCAGGCGATCGATGCAGTGCTTTGTTACAACACTAATTATTATAGCTGTGATTATAGAACGGATTGTTGAAGAAATTTAGGTCCGTTTTGTGGAACTATCACTTTTAAAAAAGCATCAGGTCACACTGCATTCGAAATTATTGGGCGATAAAAGGTGAATTGACGACAATCAAAGTCGTTAACAAAAATTGTATTTTTTGTTCTGCAGATTTAGCAGAAATCAGTATTATTTGCAATTAATATCACTTCTCAATTTCAATTTAATTCTATATTAACCGAAATATGAATATGATATCTTCATATATTTAATCCATGTAGGCGCTGCGAACTTTATTATTATATTGTTGTGAATGTCATTAACGTTGCAATAGGCACCGATATTTCATTAGTCAATCTTTAACTGAGAATATTATTCTGTTAGCAACGCCAGGAATTCACCTTACGTTGCAGACTTGCAGTAAACTCTAGGAAAAGTGAAACAGAGCGACCAGCAATGGGCTCGTCATTCCAGGAGTCTGACAGACTCAAGATGCGCCAGATCCTCTCTGCGACCGTCGTCAGCCTGTGTCGCAACGGCCTCACCTTCAGCTCTGAGATGGCCGTCGAGGGGCTGATCGGTATCACCGTCGACAGCAAGGACTTGCTGCTCGTCAGCATTAGGGAGGTCGGTAATGGAGGCCCTGCCTGGTTTATATCACTTTAAGCCAAGTCTATAGGTTGATACAATGCGAGCTGCACTTTTAATTATTGGCAATGCTATAAGCTAATAGATTACGTAAGCTCAGGTGAACGTAATGTGCCATGTGCTATTTGACATCAAAATAAACTTTGAATATATATATATATAGATATGTTTGTTTATCTGAATGATGTCGTGTGTGCAGGTTCTCTGTGCTGGAATGTACTGTTGTAAAATGCTGCACTAGTGTACTCAATACTCATTGTTGTATTAAAAACTCGTTTCTATTAATAGAATTGATGCTAAGTCGCACTATTGCTGTGCAGGTTGTGAACATTGCGGGCCAGCAGACTAACTCTGACTCTTTCTCTCTCCCAAACCAACCCTCCTCATCTCAGCAGCAGAACACCTCTTTGTCCCTAACACCCCACTCACAAACCCTCTCCACTAAACCTCGAGTGGAATCACAGGGAGCCAGACAAAGAAAATTGACAGCGAGCGGTGACTCAGCGTATCGAAGCGAATATCAGCAGTCCGGCGGACAATTTGTCAAGGGTGGCAAGGATAAGCGGATATCTGCGGCGTCTTCCAGCGACGCGGCAGTCACAGGATTCATCAGAATCAAGAGTGAACCTGGACTAGCAATGCCTGCACCCACACGACGCCACGCCGCTGGAAAAAGAAGCGACACCACTAATTATAATCAGACATTTGACAATAATTACGACAGGATGAACGATACAGAAGGGCTTGCTGATGATTCCCAAGGGCAGGATTACTATGGACAGGAATATAAACCACAGGGCTATGGTGAGCCAAGTCAATATGGGGAGGATGTTAAGTACGAAGCAAATTCAGAGGGCGAAGGAATGTATTCTGGAGGGTTGAGTGAGTATTTGGAGGAAGAGGGGTACGGAGAAACGGGAGGGGGTGGACACTGGGGGCCTGCCAAAAAACGAATAAAGGTGAGATATAGAGACTTAGATTTGAGTAATGTGAGACCTGGAGTTATTTGTAAATCTCTCTTTATTTTTAATTTATAAGTCGTTCATTTGCGTCAGGTAGACCTAACATCTTATTCCTCACAGTGAGCGTGATGTTTTATATTTTCGTTTGCTGTTAGACTTTGCAATAATAATAAATTCATTGTGATGGTTGATTTTTTGTACTTGTGGTGGTTTAGTGTACTTGTGGTGGTTTAGTGTACTTGTGGTGGTTTAGTGTAGCCTAATGGTTGTATTGTGGTTTGTGGATCTATCTACCGTCAAACATTTTCGCGTGCATGTAATTTTTGCGAATTTTGCTAATCAACAAAACACTCTAAAATTACATATATGTGAAAATTAGGCTGCAGAAGCATGTGGCAGTTCTCAAAAATGTAAAATAAAGTGCAGCAACATTTTTGAGAGGCAAAACTGTGAAAATAGCATGAATTTAACATAAAATAATAAAACTATAACAAAATGGTATAAAATAGTATAACAAAATAACATGCAGCAAACATTTCATGTTTAACGACATTCGCCAATTAGATGAGCAGAATTAAAATAACTAGAAATATTTAACTGTTGACTGATGAGGCATACTGTAAAACATGAAATTTCTGCTGCATGTTATTTTCACGGTTTTCCCTCTCAGAAATTTTGTTGCACAAAATTTTCACGGTTTAGAGGGCTGCCCACTATAAACAGCTTCCGCTGAGTTATTTTTGCGTGCGTGTAATTTTCGCGAATTTGGCCAATTCGACAAATTACATGCACGCGAAAATTGCATGTTTTACAGTAGTTTGATAATTATTACGGTATGCTATTGATTTCAGAAATCTCTTAACTCCGACACATTGAATCAAAAGAAAAACACAGCTGTTCTCAGTGCGCCGGGTGCTTTGAGCACAAGCCCTGCCGTCGCGGCCATGGCCAGACTGCCCCAGTCAAGGCCGATCGCGCGAGAGCAAAGCCAAGGCAGCCTGGTGCAAAGAGCCGTGAACCTAGTCAACGAGGGCCAGTTATCTGCAGCCACTGCCATCAGCCTGTTCGGAATAGCGCGCTCAACGTTTTACAAGAAAATGCAGATGAGCAAACTTAGCAAGGCCAAGATGGAGGGAGAGGAATTTGGAGCGGGAGGGGGGGAATTTGGGACAGATGAAGGAAATTGGGGAGACTGGGGTGAGGAGCAGGGACAGGGAGAGTTTTAAGAAGGGGTAGTGTTTGTGGAAGAATTCGGGTTTGAATAGTCAAGGGTTGTTGCGTTGGAGTTTGACTAATGTTGTTGTGGGCTTGAACGAGTAGACAAGAAATGCGCGTATGTATTTGAATGGATATAGTTTATATGCTCTGTGTATGTAGTTCAATGGACAGACATGTATTTGAAATGGGTTTGAATATTATTGTTAGTTTGATTTTGTTTGACGTGATGCATGCGTAATGAATGCAGTTTAATAGTTGAATACGTTTCTTTTCCGTGATCCAAGTTCCATTCCAGGCCACACTTTGAAGGACAGCTTGCAACAGTTGTAATTTTGATAATTCAAGGCGGATGGTTTGGAAGGACATAGATAATACGCTAATTTGCTGGTTACGGTTTTTTCTAGAGCGTTTAAATGCTGACGAGCATTTATTTTGATGCAAGCAGGCTTTGTCATCGCATCTATGTTTTTTAAATAATTGATGATAATTAATAGTTGAGGGCGCTGTAGTGTTTTAGGTGTATTGATCCTAAAAAGGTGGTTATTTTTTGGACTAGTTTGACAATTCATTTTAGCATCACATGGTGTCAATAATAAGTGGTGTATGTTTTAAAGCATTTTTCCTGATCGATTGGCTGTTTTTTTTTTTATATTTGAGAGATGATTTTAAATTCAGTAATGTCTTTGTGACGTTGTGTTAAATTGTGCAGAAAGGTAAATGAATGGTTTCAACTAAATGACGTAAATGTTTTTTGGTAACAGATTCACACTTTGTTTCCAATATTTTGATTTCAAAAGATAATCGCACATAATAGCAAATCTTGCTACAATGATTCTTTGTATATATAGCTTAACGTTAATGAACAGAGTTTCATCGTTTTATTAAGTGATATACCTTTTAAAATGATTGAGTTTTAGAAATTAGTCAAATTATTGTGTGTAAGAAGTAAATCTCTTTGAACTACGTGCACCTAAAAAATCAAGATGGCAATTTATATCGTTCATATTATATTCCAAAAAACAGACTCCGTTCCAAAATCAATATGGGCTACCATCATTCTCTAGAAAAGGTAAAAAGTCGATATGTTATTTAACTTATTTTTCATTTTCGCTAATAAATTCGAAATAAGGAAAAAAGTAAGTTAATTCTGGCTATTGATGCGGTAACGACGTGCAAAGTAATTGGCTGCCAAGCTGCAGTGATACGATTTGACCAAAGCTGAATGGAATATCCCTAGATTTTGCTTATCTTGGGAAAGTATCACTAGATGGATTTTTGGACAAAATATACCCAGCTCCGATTATTAAGCGCGTTATTTTATTTAAAATATACCCATATATCTGGGTATTGCTTTAAAGATCAGGTCCCTCAACGAGCAAAACATAAAATGTTTAGCATATAATCTGCGAATAACCCAAATTCTAGAAATAAACATATCCAGCACTGATATCACTGGCTGTCAGGTAGGTAGTCAGTAGTCGACTTGTTTTGCTAAAAAGTTTAAATGAAAGCCATTAAAGTTTAGTAATTGAGTAATTTTATGATATTTATGATTTCAGAACTGTTCATTGATATATGCAATGCACTATGATCAACTAGATAGGAAATGTATAAGTTTGCAACGCTAAAATTAGGCTCAGTTTCAATATTTCGAAATTACATCGTAGATTTGATATTAAAATTCCTAATTATCGCCCGCTGTAATTCTAGAAGCTTTTCTGGCAATGCATTTATAACCAGAGAGGTGCCATATTTATTGGGTACGTTCCGATTTGCTGAAAACCAAATTGCCGAAATGAAATTATGCCAAAATAAGATCGAATTGCCGAAAAACACTTCAGCAGAGTCCTAATTGCCGAAAAGCTTAAATTTAATGTTAATCCTAAAACCTAGCTCTAAATCTAACCCTAACGGGGCCCCAACCCTAACTTGCCAACCCTAAGGGGTACTAACCCTAATTTAATGGTCGCGTCCCGGTATCATGTACATGCGTTTCATATACATATCGCAAAACGGTGTGATGTCACTTTTTTATTTCTGCAAACCGATCGATTTCATTTTCGGGAAATAGGTTTTCGGCAAATCTGACTGCTCTCGTAAGTATATATTGAAAGTGTTGCGATACTAATTGTTCCTTTCTTGACAGCCCAATGAAAAAAATGAGATGATGTCCTCCAAGAAGAAGTCTCGATCTCCGTCCAAGTCCCCGCCAGAACTGAACGGCGTTGCGGCGGCTGCGGCGGTCGGGGGAGGGGGAAAGGAGAATGAAGGGAAAGATGCGGATAAGGGCGCGGGGGGTGCCGTCATACCGAGTCACGAACTCATCATAACGAACCTCCCTGATGACGTCTTTGAATCACCCGTCTCTAAGGTTGACATTTACATATGAATGTATAATACAGCCTACACCTTGTTTAAAAAAAGGAGCCACCAAACTTACGGCTGTAACTTTGTCAAACGTTGACCGTTTTTAGGAAATTTGTCATCCGTACAAAAGGACTACATTTGCAACAAATTGCATATACTGCGTATCAAAACATCACAACAATGTTGCGGGAATGCGCAGAGAAATTTAAAGAATAAAAATCAGAGTTTTTGAGCAAAATGTTCAATTTAGGCAATAATAAATAAACAAAACAACACATTTCTATGCTGTTAACAGCTCTAGATTTTAAAGCTGAACATGATGTCACTCTTGAATCGACTGTTCTGGCCGCAGGCTAGGTTTGAGACACTTTTCCTTCAGCTTGACCGCGCTGCTCAGTTCTCCTATCTCAAGTCCTTCTACCGCGCTCGAGTCACCTTCGATTCTATCGCCACGGCAACCGCCGCTCACAAGAAGCTCGACCGAACCGAGCTGCTCGGACAAGCGATTCGCTGCTACTACGTTCAGGTGATCTAGTTTTTGTAGCTTCTTTGGCAGGGCAATTCAAGGAGCGCAGTGTGATGAGTGCCAGTGCTATTGCCTGGCAATGAGCGCCTCGCTGATTGCCAAGCCGTTGCCTGGCAATGAGCTCCCTCCTCGCTGATTTTCATGCTGTTGCCTGGCAACGAGCTCCCTCCTTGCTGATTGCCAAGCCATTGCCTGACAATAGGCTCCCTCCTCACTGATTGCCATGCTGTAGCGTGGCAACGAGTATCATTGTACGAATATCGGCGGTGGCGGAAGGAGGAAAATGCTTAGGGCGGCATGGTCGGCGCAGGGCTCTCCTTTATAGCAATTGTTTGACTGATTTTGTATGATTATTAATTTAACGCCACAATTTTTTATTAGCTTGGATGTTTTGCTCAGGTTTGCTATCAGTTTGCTCATCACTGAGTGCTATTCTTATTACAACAACTTGTTAGTACCGTGCGGTATTATATTTATATATATATATATATATAAAATACATAGTACAGCCATTACTTACATTAGACTGTTTACATTTACAAAGTTGTTTAGCGACGGATGATTTGTTTCGCCCTCCAGCCGGCGGCGCTGACCTCCGCCGGTGCGACACACCTAGTTCCACCGAAGCTGACGAAGCAGTACCTAATTTCTCCCCCCTCCTCCCCGCCCCCCGGGTGGGAAGTGGTTCCCGAGAGGGTCCCCCAAATTAATCACGAATTGCTCGCCGCCATAGCTGCCATGGGCCCAGGTTAACTTTTTTTGCTATTCTTCAAGTGCTAAGTTTTCAAGTTTTTATAGATATAACACTGTTTTTGTAATAATTGATTTCAATTTCTATTGATTTCAGGTCGTATCGTTGATTTTCAATATGATAACTTTGCCTATTCTGAAGCAGTATCATAGATTTAAAGGGTTTTTATGCCATGCAGGCCAGAGCAGTGTTATTTTACTTCAGAAAATAATTCCTAATTTTACTTTTACTTCACTTCAGGACCTATAATTTTAGTTCAAA
>JAQIWG010010220.1:0-10133 GCA_034695025.1 Chamaedrilus cognettii
TTGTCCTTGTCTCTGACCCGTTCCCTGCCCTGTTGTTTGTCCCTCTCTCAGTCCCATTTCCTCCTCGAATCTTATCAGATCCGCAACCATTCCCGTTGTTTGCTCCATACCTTCACGGCAGAAGATAGAAATCTCTCACGTACACGTGAAGTGGTGCACAGCTTAAATGCATGACAAGTTAACGTGAATTTAAAGCCTTTTTACATCCAAAATACATATGATCCATATGCATATGTTCATTTTCTTGTATAGCCTGATAGATTTTCTATACATCATAGATCTTCATATGCACCGTTCATTTTCATGCACTTGTACATCATGGATTTTCACATGCAGTAGGCTCTACCATAGATCTTCATATACATCATATATAATCATATCATATAAGATATGAGTATATCATTTAATATATATATATAGTACGTCACGAATTTTGAATTTCATTGTCAATTTTAATATAATCACACATTTCTATATACTATGTTGACTATACTATGGTTAACCCTTTGTCAGATAATTAAGTCAAAATGCATTTTGCGACTTTGAGACTTTACGACTTTGCTTTGCAAAGCATCCACTCCTGTCGCCTCCTCCTGGACACGCAGTCCTAGTCGAATATTTTAGTAAAAACGCATTAGCAAGATAGACCTATTTTGAAGCCTTTTTCTTGACTATAATGCAGCAAAAACCAATGAGGTATTAAGTAGCCCGCATCGGCCCAGATCGTAGATCCAGGGCGCCTTTGAATGTCCATAAAAACGATCCTGGGCGCCTTACAAAATCTCCATCACCACCCCTCCCCCACCTCCCACGAGTTCTGCTCGGAATGAACAAATATCTAATGTAAAGTTATAGAACAACCCCCAAGCTGTGGCTTCCAAACCAGAACTAGAAGCCCCCAAAAACCATCGAAGATCCAGCGCCTCCGAATATACTCTTAAACCCCTGTACACACACTGTACACACACTGTACACACACTGTACACACACTGTACACACACTGTACACACACTGTACACACACTGTATACACACTGTACACACACTGTACACACACTCTACACACACTGTACACACACTGAAATCATACAACTTCTGCAGCATGTAGTTTTCGCGGTTTTGCCCTTCAGAAATTTAGCTGCACAAAACTTTCACGTTTTTGAGGACCGCCCATTACACATAGCTTCGGCTGAGTTTTACCGAATCGCGATGTTCTCAAAAATTTCCTGCACTCAAAAATTCAATGTTTTGCAGTATAAGAACTTACCGGCTATAGACTGCTGCGCCCCTGGGGGTAACCCGTGTTACATAACTTAGGTGGAGATTTATAACGTGAACACAGAACGCATTTTCCTTAACAAAACTGCTTAAATCTCAATATATTGGTACCACTAAGAGGGCAAAACCTTGTTGCAATGTTCCAATACCTACGTATGTCCTATATACTACATAAGCCTGGGTTTCTACGACAGTGAAACATAATAGGCCACATCAATAGAAGCATACTGAGGCGGCCCAATTAATCACCGAGAGAAGTTATGAAGTAAGCTATATGATCGGTCATCACGTCCGCGCATTTCTAGCGCCGCATTGCGCACCGTGGAGTCCAATCTTAGACTGTGCACACAGCAAACCTCGTGGATTTTCATGAACGCACGACAAGAGCAAGCGTAGGGTACAAGGAGCCGCCAGGAGCAGGGACAAATGAACACCATTGCTGTCTAGACAGATAGGTCGTAAATCGCCATCAGAAGAAATAATTGCGGTCCAGCTTGAACAAACAGTTGGTGCGTCGCTGTGACCGGTATAGGCCTATAGATACATTGTATGTTAGCAACTTTAGATTTGTGCTCTGAAACTATCCAAATTTATGACCCTTTGCAGATTTACTAAGCTGAATATGTTCACTGATGTGTGCAGGTGCGGGCGGATAAAGCAATGTTGGAGAGCAGAGTAGAGGAGATGCAGCAAGAGAAGAGCGGCATGCAGATAGTGACGCTGAAACTGAACCAAGAGTTGGCTCTCGTTAGGGGGCAACTACAGAAAAACTGTAGAAAAAGGAGACAAAGAGATAGTGAGTCTTAAAGAGGGGCTAAACAAAGCAGAGAAAGAGACAGCGGGTCTCAAAGACCATTTTAACAACGCCACAAAGAAGACAGCGAATCTGAAAGCTCAGCTGAACAATGGAGATAAAGAGATGTCGCGTCTCAAAGGCCAGTTTAACAAAGCAGACAGAGAGACAGCGAGTCCAAAAGACAAGTTGAATTAAGCAGAAACAGAGACAGTGAGTCTCAAAAGCCAGCTAATCGATGCCGAAAAACAAATCGCGAGTTCTAAAGATCTTCCACCTGATAGGTCTAAATCTTTTCATTCAGCATCATCAAAGCACAGTTGTGTTTATCGTTTCTGTGTCCCAACTTGTCATCGGGGACGTATCTGACGAAGTTAAACCACCTTGCGAAAGGGTGCACGAAATCACCATCGCTTGCACATATTCAGTTTTGAATTAATTGTAATAAAAATAAAATTGAGAATAGAGTCCGTTTCGGCGTCGTCAATACGTCACCGGGGATCTCACGATATGATCCTATGATCATGATATAAAATATAGATAATCTTGTATCACTGGCAAATTGGACACAACATATTTAATTTATGCATTAGAATTTAAATTTGAAATAAATAGGCTAAATTCAGATGTGAATTTAGCTGAGTTGTATTGCAATCAAGCGATAGCAGAGCTCGGCAGGCGGCTCATCGCCAACAGCATAGAAATATACAACGTGTCTACAGATTTTGTCACCAGTAATTCTTTTACAAGGTCAAACGCTCAAAACACACACACACACATGTAGTTACAGGAAACACCGTGCAGCTGCTAGCATGATATAATTGCACAGGCCCACACTGGCGGCATTAGGGGGGTTCGGGGGCGGAGGAGGTATGCGGACGATCACAAAGGGGATCTTTAAAACATTTTTCATCATACGCTTGTTCCCTATGCAAAATAATTGAAATTTTGCAGAGTCAAAATGGCGAGATAGGTATATATAACTGTTGCTGCAATTTTGGTATTTGTACCGGACATGACGTCAGACGAGAGCTAAGGACGCGCAGATTCACTTAAATGTGATCAAATAATGTACGGTGACCTACGGACTTAAATCACAACAGTTCCACACGGCGAGACCGAAGCAAATGTTGCCTCAAACACTACAGCCTACATTTTCAAATCGATCCTTGCAAAAACTTCCTTTTATTCGTCGAACTTATGACATAGCCTATCCCCAGGTTTGAAATCTTGGCTGAATCTCTCTCTTCATACAATCGCAGAAGTCAAAGTAGTCTGTCACTTTGCTTATCGACTGCTGATCACAAGAACAATGGGCTAACTGATAGTTGACAGCAGCGTAACTACCGCGGGGACATGGAAGCAGCTGCACCCTGGTTAAATGTGTGCTTACCCCTCAACTGTCCCTGCAGATGGCATGACGAGTATCGATAATGATAATGTGGAGATTAGCGTCCTTTCATGTTTACACAGCTACACGCCGACATACAATCCTCTTTTCTCATACGATCCACTGTCCGTATACAATCTCAGTCTTAATTCCCCTTTTCGTCATGTTCACTACACTCTCAACACTTGCGTCCTGACTTTCTTCTCAACTCTCATCCTGCTCGATCAGTTCTGTTATTTATATACTAACAACAAAATGCGTTTAGCGCTTGGTCTACGCCAAATGAAGCTTCGTTGTAAGCTAAATTCCGCTGGCACTGTTAGGTACAGTGCATGCATTCCTGGTAACATTATCCACTAGGGACAAATTCAGATTTGAATAATTTAGGCCATATATGTGGCTTTTTGTTACGTTGAACAACACATCTAAAGTTGGAGACAACAAAAATACGCATTAGGCAACGAAAGAAAGAAAGAAAACAAAAACAGATATCCACGATAAATATTTATTTCCGAACATATTCAATATAACTGAAGCTACTACCCTCATGTCTAATAAACATTGATCAAATATGTGCAGTCGAATGACACGAAACGCTTTGAAGAAATTATTTTAAAATAAATATTGTCAAAATTCAAAATATTCGCAGGTCCCACACATCCTTGTGCCATTAGCCCTTTTTCTTCAATCCCTAATCCGGTTCTATGTAGTTTACGGTTAGCTTTGGGTCAGTTCTGTTCATTTCGTTAGTCAAGATACACCACTTTGCGAGCGCTAGCCCATTGGGCGAGGTGAGTGCGTCTTGCATGAAGCTACCGCGCACATGTTGTTATTGTTTATTTGCGATCAAGCTGGGCATGACCGTAAAATTGAGTGGGGTGGACTGATTTCAAAACCCATGATTTAATTTTTTCTTGAATGTCGTAATAATTTTGACACATAGGGTTTATGAGAAAGTGTTAAACTCCCCCCTAAATCATCTAACCTTCTTATTCTTCAATCAGGTGTTAAGGAATATGGACGCACTATGAGTGACGGCGACTGTTGGCGTCAAAAATCACCTAACCCCCCTCCTAAAAGTTTTTATATAGGACCCTTCTCCTGTTAGTTACGCACAGGGGGCAAAAACGTCTCCGTTACCCCCCCCCCCCCCCCCGGACCCTCCCGGTAGTGAGTTCTGAAAAGCAATTAAACCATCCCTCCCGAAATCAAGTTCAACAAACGCCCCTGTGGCCGGTGTCTGGGTCTATAACGCATCTCAACTCTAATCGCAACACGCGGTCATGCAATCCGACACCAGTCATCATGATTAGGGGAAGGTACACACAGTTGGACATACGTGCCGGACTTGACTGAGGGCGGGGTTTGAGTTTACCGCGGGGGGGCGGAGATTAATTTAAGAATGGCTAAGTTCTCCATATCAGAGGTCTACATATTTTTCTATGGGACCGAGGGCATTTTTAATTTCAAAGGAAACCCACCCCACATTTCCTCATTATTGACTCCACATTTGGCAATATCAAAACCACAAATTGGTTGACTTTTACATTGTCCACAAGGTGAGAGCAGCGTTGAGGAGATGCTTGAACTACCGTGTAGGATATACATCTAAATCTGCGGGTAGGCTTTTGTTTTTACTGCTTAACTGTCACCGGTATAGCGACCCACTTCTATTGTATACACAATTCAGTGAGTTTATGCAGCTACTATAATCTATTATATACGGCTATACATGTATGCACGTACTTTGTATTGGCCTGTGATAGCCTACTTGAGTGCGTTGTGAGCGAGCCCCGCTCAGTAGGTACGTCCGTATTTTGCATAATCACTTATGATAACTGTAAATGCTTTATCACAAATTAAAGTCTGAAATAAAAACATTTTTGATTCGATTTAGGCTATATGCGATAGTAGCCAAGATGATCTGCATATCATCTTGGGTTTATTTAAACGTCGGAGCAGGCTATTCTCGATAGCTTTAGTCCAAAGGAGCGAATTGTTTCGAAAATGAATGACATGCATTGCACGTCAAAATGTTGACCAATCATAGGCCTTATATTGACTAGCGCACAAATGACTAGTGCACGTGCATGAGGATCACTTAACTAGAGTATATCCCACAGTTGTGTGTGTGGATTATTGATTTCCAACTTAATTGTAGATTGTTTAGATCTACATGGCACAACTTCAAATCAAGGCGACTTGAGATCGCGACTATTTGAGGTCGAGTTTAGATTGTGGCGCTACTCAAAGCGTGGTGACTGCGAATCGTGCCCTTAGGCAGAAACGACTTGGAGGGGATTTCAGCGACGACTTGGGTACTTTAGTTAAATAATCCGCGCCCTTCCAAATTTGGTAAAGCAATATTGACTGGGGACGTTCATGCATAATGAACAACGTTTCAACTTTCAAGCGTCTAGCCCACATGCTGCGATACAAATTTACACCATTTTTTAATTAGCTGCATTTTAGCAGAATTCAGCGATTCGATTTAAATCGAATCGTCGGAAAGAAGGAAGAATAGAGGCTAACTGTATGATGCACGAACTTGCTGTCAATGTCGGCGATGATTTTAACTGGTATCCTGGAAAATGAGAAATCTGGAGCTTCTTAGATTAAAAGAACTGTCATCAACTTATCGTCAAAAATCTCATAATTTCATAGATAAAAAGATCGATTATCTTTAGTTATTGATTTATTGCTGCTTTCCTATATTATCTCATATCATGACGCCATTCACGTCACGGGCTGTTCATCGATGTGATCTGGCGCTCAATGCAGCGCGCGCAGGCGCCTTCCGTGAAGGAACCAGTGGGCCTGAGCCGAACAGATGGCAAGCGGCCGGATGGGGCATCATCTCATCTCCCATCCTCAGCTGCGCAGGCTGGAGCTGCGGCAGCCAAAGCCGAGGCTGCCAAGGTTGTCAAATTCGCTGGGCTGGCAGACACTCATATCTTCGTGCCGCTTGCGTTTGACACCCTTGGAGCCTGGGGGGCAGGGGCTGTCCAGTTTGTGGCAGAGTTGGGGAGGCGAGTGGCTGCCATCTCGGGGGATAGCTGAGAGACTGCGTACTTGCGGCAGCGGCTCTCAGTGGCCGCACAAAGAGGAAACTCACTCCCATGCCGCGGCTCGATCCGCAGTGGGCTAGACTCATCAACACATTTAATCTTGTTGTCAGACGTCAAATAGACTTCATCATACATACATAATTAAAAATTATGCGCTGTTTAAATTTTATCGGTGTGCCTTCTTTTCATCATGCACCATTTTGCAGATGTACGGCTTCCAAAGGTTGACATTGTATTTCAAATTGTCTTTTAAATTGTCTTTTTATGATCGATTGAATATTGAATTTTGAGATTATAATTTAAACAGTAAAACTACAGGATCACTGTAATTATATTATTAATTTACAATGTTTTCATTTTGAAATTAAATTTAAAGTAGGCTATCAAATTCAAAACATTGTCGTTTGAACTCATGGCTATGTAAGCGAACCGTGAATCATTTGATGATTGGGCCTATTTTCATATCTCCAAGAGATTTTTTGCCTGTTAAATGGACTGTCTAGTATTGCCCCGAAGTTCAATAATTTAGTAGTTAAATTTTTAAGTGATTTATGCATTTTAATTTAATTTTGACAAACATTGCTATCAAATCCTAGCGTTGTTCTAAAAATGGTTAACCAAATTTGATTTTATAATTGAAATGCTGTTATTTCGGACTTTCGTGATAGAGCATTAACAGTCAACTACAGCATTTTCAGCTATCATAAGAGACTTGTCTAAAATACAGACCTACAGGTACTGAGCGGGACTCGCTCAGAACACACTCAACTGGGCCATCAGTACAGGCCGGTACAAACTGTACATATAGAAATATATGTAGAAACTTGACATAATAGCAGCTGAACACACTTGCTTCCCGAACCTGTACCGCAACATCGTCGACAACCCTGGGGGCGAACCTGGTTGGGGTGGGCGGGGGTCGTGCCGGGCGTGTGTTAATAGTGAGCGTGTAGAGATTGTGAAAGTGTAAATTGACTGTGTTTTGATGATGTACGCCTACGTTTTTAACACAGCGGCTCATTATGAGCACTAGATGCCTTTAGGTCACTCTTTCGGTCATTGGCTGCTTTTATTCGATCTGTGTTTTTTCGGCCTACTGTGTAATAAAAGCAATAAATCAATGTAGAAGTGATAACCGTGCAAGGGCCCTTTTGTTCAATACTGCAGTGGCTAAAAGCAGCCGCTGCCTCAACAACTTATGTTCTGCATGTAGACTATCTGTTGGCCTGTCATGCCTTATATTTACCTTAGCCTTTTGTCATCTCCACGATAATGGTTAATAGAGGCCAATAAAAGTAAAACCGTTGAACTTTATCACTCTTGAG
This sequence comes from Chamaedrilus cognettii, assembly GCA_034695025.1. Lineage (NCBI taxonomy): Eukaryota > Metazoa > Annelida > Clitellata > Enchytraeida > Enchytraeidae > Chamaedrilus > Chamaedrilus cognettii. The sequence goes on from JAQIWG010010220.1 coordinate 7,854, forward strand.
AATGATAGCGCATCCTGCATCCTGCATTCTGCTAGCGCACCTCAACCACTATAAGTGGGTGTCATCATACATGTATACAGTATACTGTATAGGGCTGCTATGGCTGATATAAGCGTCAAGAATTTCATGCTATAGTTGCAAAAACATCGGATATTCCTATACGTGTAGGCCATTCAAGTTTATAATACTATCATCCACATTTCTAATGCGCTTCTAGCGCTCGAGTTACGTCGTCAAAAGCGGTTATCAGAAGCGGGATCAGGCCGTCCACCGGTCGAATTCTTCAGCGAATCCACCCTGACGACCCAATGCATCGTGTTGCATCGTCAGCGATGATCGGTCGTCGCTGAAGACACGTCTTCACGAAAGCGACGGTTAAATTGTGGTTGTATGCTACTTGATGGTTTATGCGACGACGGCCTGAATCCGATCTGATGACCTGATGTATAACTCGCACGCGTCGTCAACGATCCCAGCCGTCGCTGACGACGCGTCATTAGACGTTACACCGGTAGACGGTCTGCTCCCGCGTCGGACGATCCAATGTAACTCGAGCATACGCGATTCAACGCCGCTCGGAGGCTCCCCGGTTCGTGCTGCGTCAGCGCGTGGAGCAACACTTAATTACTCAACCATGATCTTTTTGATCTCTATCGAAAACAAAGAGTGTCATCATTATACAGCCATCGAGCAACGAGCTAATGAGTTGCAAACACTGGGCAATGCTGACATGATGCTTTGAGTTTTTGTTAGATACAACTCAAAACGTATCAATGGCTGACCGTGGATCACGTTGCTCAAGCATCTACTGCTGCTTCCGTACAACAGCGGACAAAGCCGCTGCAGGCGATGAGACTGCGCGTCTCGTGACGAGTGACGTCACTGAGTTCGACTCCCCGTCATCGACTGCAGCAAATGAGTGTAGCAGAGAATCAGCTCAAACCAACGTTCCTTCCCTTGAATCAAAGTCGACTCAGATTGGTACTTGGTCAAGTGACGAAAAGATCACTCAGACTGACACTTCGTCAAGTGCGTTCTTTGCAACAAAATCAGGTAACTTTTACCCAGATTTATGTGCTTCAATGTTCTACCACCTAGTGGACCTTTATTAAGTAGCGCATCAGCGCTCTTAAATTGGGGAATCTGGCCCGCGGGCCAAATTCCGCACACGAAGGGCTTTGCAGTGGGCCCGGCAGAGGATGAACTAAATAGAAAATGTTGATATAATTTTCCTAACACATTAGATACATATTGCGATGTGCTGTTATAGAAAATATTGTCCAATCCCAGCATCATATTAAATATTAAAACGAAAGTATTGAAAAGAACATTTAACAAAATTTTTGGTATTTAAAATTTCGATCGAACTTTCGCATTTATTGTTAAATTGAGTATCATCCAGTTTTTAAAATGCTTTGACCCCAAAGCCGTTTTGAAATTTGTTGTTGCCCCCAGCAGAATCAATTAAACAGACTTTGCGAGACAAAATGTGAAGGTTTCCACAAAAATGGCTTCATTAGAATCTGCAATAGAGAGTGACATGGGGAAGCTTTTGACTCCCAAAATCATTTCCAATTTTTTCAGCTTCTCCCCTCCCCTCCCTTCCCCGCAATTCCATTTCAAATTTCTTCCCCTTCCCAACCATTCCCCTCGAAAGTCATTCCCCTCCCCACCCCATTCCCCGCAAATTTCCTCGGGTTCCCCGAATTATTTTGTAGACCGACATGACCTACTGTAATCCTGCCTTACAGTAGATGTTGTCTTTTTAGCTCTAAAAACACAACACAGAAGAAACTCAAAAGCTTCAACAGCTCATATCTTAGTCATATGTCGTTGGATCAATCATCGTCATTTCTTCCACTAAAGTCGGATACCCAGTTCAACGGCTTGAAAATAAATGGCATCGACAAGCTGTCAGATGATGTCTTGTTTGAAAATTATGAGATAAACACTTTGAAGAAAACAGTCTAACCGCACCGCTGTTTTGCCGCAAAACCGTTCCCAATTTACCGCGGTTTACCTTTGACGGTCTACCCTCACCGCGGTAAATACCGAGTCAAAAAAATAACTTTTGCTTCCCGCAGAATTTGCCGCGGATTACCGCGGTTCCCCACGGTTCCCCACCCCATGTCAGTCTCTAATCCGCAATATGCTTTGCATTTGTAGGCAATATTGGCTTCAGCCAGCTGCAAGTTTAAACAACTTGCAGCAGTCAGGAATTTTTGCAAAAAATCTCCCCTCAGGGGGTAACCCCCTGAGGGGAGATTTTTTGCAAAAATT
>JAQIWG010010221.1:0-10133 GCA_034695025.1 Chamaedrilus cognettii
ATGTCCTTTTTAAAGTGAGGCCTCCAAGCCTGTGTACAATATTCTAAATGAGGTCGAACTAAAGATTTATAGAGATTTACCATTATACTTCTATTCCTACATGCAAGTGTACGCTTTATCATACCCAAAATTTGATTGCCCTTTTTTGCTGATTTCAGACAGTGGTTACCAACCTTAAATCTATGATCAAAAATCACCCCATGATCCTTCTCTTCCTTGGCAATAACAAGTTCCCTTATATGATATTTTGCTTCCTGATTATGTATTCCTAAATGCATGACCTTGCATCTATCAGTATTAGGCCTAAATTTCATTTGTCACATATCTGACCATTCGTCTAGTTTTTGTAGGTCTTCTTTAATCTCCTGCACTTCTTTATCTGACCCCACGGGTCGTCCCTTGCCATGAGTTTAGTATCGTCTGCAAATATCTTAATTACATTTTGAACTCCATCATCGACATCATTGACAAACATTGTGAACAATATGAGTCCCAGAACTGAATTTTGAGAACTCTGCTAACTACTCCAGACCAATAAGACTTTTCCCCGTTTAATACGACTCGCTGCTTTCTATACTTTAGCCACATCCTTATCCATTCTACTACCTCCCCTCCTATGCCATGTGCCTTAAGCTTTAACGCTAGTCTTTCATACGGAACCTTATCAAAGACTTCACTAAAATCCAGATAAATAATATCTATTGGGCCCCCTTTGTCCAATTCTCTGATAGTCCTCTGAGAATTCCAATAAATTTGTTAGACAGGATTTGTTCTTTCTGAACCCAATATAGGCCAATATGTTGACTACCTTTTATTAGATTGTTGACTTCAAGATGCGTGGTTATGTTCTAAGTAATAATTCTTTCAAGTATCTTACAAATATGTGATGGTAGACTTACTGGTCGGTCATTTTCCAAATTTTTCTTAGACCCTTTTTAAAAACCGGTGTAACGTTAGCAATTTTCCAATCCTCGGGAATACATCCCGTTGCCAATGGTTCCCTAAATAAGATTACTAGAGGTTCTGTAATTGTCTCCGCGATCCCCAATAGAAAAATTGAGTTCAATTCATTCACACCTCCTGTTTTATTCGGTTTCAGTCGTTTAATCGTATTCAATACTTTTTCTGACGTGACTTTTATCTTTCGTAATTCATTCACTAGGCCTATATTGCCAGGTTGACCAATATTCACTCTCTCAGTAATAACTGGTAAATTAGTTCCATATTCTACTGTAAAGACCGAAGAAAAATAGTAATTGATTATTACGCACATTTCCTTTTTGTTATCTACCACGGTTCCCAAACTATTCAACATCGGTCCTACCTTATCTGTTGTTTTACATTTCATATATCTCAAATGTCTGATCATACCATACAAAAACTTTTCAGATAATTAGAGAATTGAACCAACAATGTGATTCCAACATATCATAAAATTGATTCAACGGATCAAAATATATGAGTTTAAAATCTGCCGAAATTTTATTTTACAAACAAATTTACCATAGCAGCTTCTGTTTAAATTTTGTAACCAAGTACTTTTTACTTGAATATAGTCATTCCTTAAAATTATTTTTATGACACTCAAAGAAATATTGTTTAATTCATTTATTTATAAAATGAATTATGTTCAAAATGTCCTCCTTCTGCTTGCACGCAGGCCTTGAGGCACTGGCGCCATTGGGCATTGTCGATAATTCTCTCATCAGGATCATCCCACACTTCCAACGAGCGTTGCTTCAGATCGTTTGCATCATGGATTGCTGTCTTGTAGATGCGTTCTTTTATCACGCTCCATACTTTTTAATCGACAGGATTCAAATTTGGCCTGTTCGGAGGATTACTGCTGGACACTTAAGCGTGGCCTACTTTTCATTGAACCACGGTGTAGGCCTACATAATTATGCATCCTATGGTAGAGAAAATAGAATTTGAGGTATTCATGAATTCTTTTTTCCCAGCGAGTTTAAAAACCATTGTGTAGTAACGAAGACTATTACAGTCCGGTTCTGTGCCTCGGCCTCGGCTTTACCAAGCACAGAACCGCTCCCCCTTCTTAAGTCGCCTTTTACGACTCGCCCGGGAGGCTTTGCGCTGCGGGTCAATTCTTTGTCCCCCGACCTGCAGGGGTGGTCATTCATGAATTGATATGAATATCTGGATTAAATGTTCTTAGAGCATGATGACGAACAAAATGCCCAAGTGTAAATTTTTGTCGATATAATGCCTACTGCTATGATACTGCGATCCACCCCCAAACCAGCTCATGAAGAACTTTTTAGTGGCGAAAAATAATAATATAATACTAAAATGCAATGGTTAATTTGTCCCGAACGATATTCATTACTCGATATTTAAGAATTCAAGGTTCAAAGAACAATATTCATAACCCGCTCACTGCAACTCACGCGTGGGTCGTGTTGTTCTGCAGCAGCCTGCGTACTCGTTAATTCGCTCGCTGGCGCCACTGTAAGCGTGGCTTGAGGGTACTGCGTACTCTCTAATGTTAATTCGCTCGCCGGTGCCTCAGCGAGCAGCGGTTCAGTGTTTCGCTCGACGTCCATGAGTTCGCGCAGGCTGGCCGTGAAGTTGAGCGTGCCGCAGTGCATCTGGGGGGCAGGGGGCGGCCCCCCCGCACCCGCCGCGTCCTGGACGGAGGGGCGCCGCAGAGTAACGCTCTCCGTCAACTGGAAGAGATTCTCGCCGGGCCGCGCGCTCAGGTTCACCTGGAACGGGGAAGGATACAGAATTTTGTTACATAGGGAGGCAGGAAATATCTAGCAGAAATTTAACAACTGCAGATTTTGTGCAGTTTGAAAAATCCAACTTCACACGCAGAGAAGTCGCGAGCAGGGGGGCGGGGGTGCTTTTCTGGAGACTTTTCCCTTCCCGCACAGAACTCACCTACCGGGGGGCGGGGGTTTGCTAACAGGAAAATGTAAGTTTAAATTTTGCACCGTCACTGAGATATTTTATTTGGCAACATATCCTGAATTCCTGCTGCACACACACAAAATAACCTTTTGACTGCATAATATAACTGCATAATATTTAGAAATTCGGATTACATATTCTGTGTTCAACTGCACATTCAAATATGCTCGGCATGTGGGGGATGCCATTTCTGCAAAATACTCATCTGAAATTTTTTTTAAACGCGTAACAGGGTGATAGGACGGTGCGTTAAACATCTGATGGACTTTGGAGGGAATATATACACCACAGTCCGTCTTGAATCTACTTGAATCTCTGTATACCATGCTTCATCAGGCCGCTCAGGTTAACGGCTGTAAGGCCGACCAAATATTTGGACACCTGCATGTATGTCGCAAGGGGTCATTCACATATTATATAAAGGCAACAAAGTCTTTTTTAGCCCACCCATAACGCATTGTAACGCTGGACCAGACTAAAGTGTTATAACAATTTGCTGAAGCATGCACTCACCTCCAGAGCCGAAAAATTAATTCCTTCATCATGAGGTTATTCTTCAAATTGTAAAAATATAATTGTTTTCACTTTGTTGTGCTAAAGGAAATTTTTTCAACATTTAATGTCACAATTTTTCTTGCTAATGTTAGATAACATTTCCTATCCCCTACTTAGTGCCCACCCACCCCTTATTATGGGTTATAACTAAATCCGTACTCTCCTTCCTACCCACCCTCAAGAGCTATATAACATGTGAATGACCCCTAACGAGATGGGCACCTTATTATAAGTTCACCAGATCAGCCGACGGTCGGATCTGAATCGCAATGCCGCCTGCGAAGTTGTTCATTTACGCCAATCAATCAGGTCACAGTCCTCAAAAGTTGACATCAGATGTTGTTGTTGTTGTTGTTGTTGCTGTTGTTGCTGTTGTGTTGTTGTTGCTGTAGTCCCTTGCGCGGAAAAATTGATGCCTCATTGCACCAGCTGATAGTCGCTCGTGGTGGTGTCACCGTAGACTGGTAGGCATCGTAGGGACACTTGCAGCTGACGAATTTCAATCACCTTTGCCAAAGGATGCACGAAGTGACTCGAAATCTTTGCCGCGGCCGAGAATCGAATCGACAACTGCCGCACATGTAATCCAATACCAGCGACTTCGAACATTCGGCTACAACGCTTCGTCCTGCCCAATGACGGCAACAGGGGCTGTACTGCCGGGCACGGTTTGATGTTATGTCCGCAACTCAAAAAAAGAGAAAAAAATTGACAATACGTGCAGCAGCAATCAGTAACCATAGTTTATTATATCTATGCTATACCTACACACAGATTCAATCAGTGCATTTCACATTATCTTCCTCCCTTAACAGGGAGGAAGCCACTCCGCCCCCTCTCAGTTCTCACTTAATCTGAACACTCAAAACTGACCTTTGGGATATTGTGCCGCGGATAGACGGCAAACCGGAAAGTGCCGACCGGTTCAGCGAGTGGTGCCTCGACCTCGGGGTTGTCGGGCACCCTCAGCGCCTCGACGAGCAGCGTGACGTCATGCTGCGCGTCGTACGCGCAGAACCCTGCACCAAGCGACCCATTGACTACATGACGTCACAGGAACTCGCTCTGCTCTTCGTCGCTGCTCAGGCTCCGAACAAAACCCAGTCGCCACGCATCTTAGACCTGCTTAAAAGTGTTAAAAATTTTAAATGATTTAAATAATAAGTGTCTTGTTGCATTAATTTATTGCAATTGTTGTTTGGAGCGGAATATTTGTGGTGCACCTCACTGCGGTATGGATCAGTGATGGATCCAGGGGGATGGCGATGGGGGCGTCGCTCCCCCCATCCTAAGAAGATTTATTTCTTAATTCTACCAGTGAAGATGATGATTATGAGGCCTTTTTCATCATTTTCGTCCTATTTTGTGGAAAAGGAGAGCAACTGCCCTATCCCAGGAGAGTAACTCCCCGATTTAAGTAGAGCAGATTAAGGAGAGCAACTGCCCGATTTAAGTCTGCATCCACTGTCTGTTTACATATCAAGCATTTGGTATTTAGCCTATTCCTAACGAAAACAATAATGCAGATATAGTGTTTAATGTTAACCTCTCGGAAGGATGAACTCAAATTTGTTAATCCTGAACTGCTCTCGTCGCGTGCTCAGTAGCCCACTCGCATTCTCCTGTCGCCTGATGACGTCATTGCCGGTCACGTGACTGTGCCTGATGACGTCAGTGCTGGTCACGTGTCCGTGCACGTAGTCCGGCCAGTCATTGTTGTTGACGAACACGCCTGAGTAATCGTGCGAGTTAAGACTCTGCAGCGTGAGACGAAGTTTGTGGGAACGATCCAGTTCATTCAGCTCCACCCGATTGATCTCGAACGTCAACAACAGCTTCTTCTTCTCGACGCCTCGCTGGCTGAATATCTGACCGTGCTGTTCTCGATCTTCGGCTTCTTTTTCAGCCATCCGTCTTAGTTCGTCCCTGCGCATTGAAGCCTCCGCCGCCTCGTCCGCTTTGACTTGTAGCTGCTGCTGCTCAGCCAGGGTTTCGACAGATTGGCGTTTGGTATCCGCATCTTCATCAGGAGGTTTCGGCTGCTGAATGTGTCGCTGCTGCTTGGGTGACGCGGGCTGCTGAGCCTCTTGCGACTTCTTCCTGCTCGACGAGGAACCCATTCGCGACTCGAACTCTGGACAATTTTTCAGCAATGCAGTAAGCTATCGTCACTGTTAGCACTAGGTTAACGTACATGTACATGTATTGTGAATTTGTGAACGAGCTCTATTCTGTGACCGTGAAACAGCGCAAAGCTAAGTGATATTAGCTAAGCCTACACAACGTGTCTGTGCTAAGTTTTGCTAACACATCAGCGCAAAGCGCATGATTCGCTTTTGCTTTAAATGCTAAGCTACAACGCGGCAGTAAATTTGTTATTTCGGGTTTGATTTGACCGCGTGGATAGGACGCCTACGATAACACTGCACCACAAAGGGAGTGCGGGTATCGGGTACAGGCTACAAAGTTAGAACATTCAGCAGGCCTAGGCTACACAAGCATTGTAGGCCCTAGACTATAATAAGATGAAAATTACATGTCTTTCTTGGTCTTCAGTAATCTGAACGATACAGAATGCTAAGGTTAATACGTAGGCTATAGGTTATAGCATTGACATTTTCGCTGCCTAGCCGAATTTATATTAGGCTAAGCTTTTTGGTTATTCATATTCCTACTTGCCATTAGGGCCTATATACAATGTAGTTTTGTTACGCCAAACAAAGTATAACATGTATGCATGAATCTCACAAGCACAAGAGATTTGAAAGTAGACTCTTCAAATACTGTAATTTAGCAGTATAAACCTATTGTAGAAATCGGCATAGACAAGAGTTGAGTTCACGAAATCGCGATCATACATGTACAGTATACATAGCGTAACGAAGCTATAGACTACTTCAGTCCAACAGCAAATCGTAAAGTCCAAACCTGTCATGGTTGGGCATATCGCTGATTAGCTTTTTGATGTATCACTTACTCGCTAGGCGATCGTAGCCTATGTTGTAGAAGCAGTTGCATAATCTTTCTTCAATTCATTGTTAGGGAGAGAGTCAATGTCATAAGAATAGCAAATCTTCTTATTATAAACTCTGGTCAAGCGCACGTCGCACGCGAGTCTTATGCAGTGGCGCAGACTTTAATGAATATTGAAGAAGAAGCACTCTCTGCTCCCCCTGGGATCAAATTTGCTTGGTGGCCCCTCTGCAGCGCAGTGTTGGAGACCACTTTTTTTCCTTCCGAGCACAACTCACGACCGGGGGGAGAAGGGGGTGCCGACGAAATTTTTTTGGCGCCTTTCTTAACAGTGCTTGTTTATTTCTAACCTGTCAACCATACGCGTTAAATTATTAATGGTTATGATAGAACAACAAATTTAAAACGAGAGGAGGCAATTGCCTCATCTTGCCTCATTTAGTCTATACGCCCCTGATCGCAAGGTAGTTTTAAGCTTGTAATCGTATCGTGTAGTCTAGTGGTGGCAAACCTTTTTAGAAGGAAGGCCGCATTTGGCCGCCCTTGGCGGCCCATTCAATGGCGGCGGGCTACATTTCCCCTTCAGTCCAACCTCACAAGTGGGGGGGGGGGGCTGGCAGAATTTTATGCGATCGCGGATTGCATGAGGTGTCAAACGGACCGTACTTTTGAACGTCGTACGCCACATGCAGTACTCTAATTTTGGCCCTCGAAGACGGCGGGCCGCATGAACCCTAAAACAGCCTGCACTTTCAGAGGTCGCGACCCGCATGCAATGCTAAAAATGCAAAAAACGACCCTCGGGGGTTGCGGGCCGCATCAGCCCTCTCGCGAGCCGCACTTCTGGAGGTCACGGGCCGCATGCAATGCTAAAATTTTGACCCTCGGGCGGGCCGCACTTTGGGGGGTCGCGGGCCGCATTTGGTCTGCTGGCCGCCACTTTGACACCACTGGTGTAGTCACAAGTTTTGATATAACTCGCGTACCATATCGCATGAGATTCTTATCAAAGAAATTGCAACAAACCATGCGAATAAGAAACTTTCAAATTCGCCAGCGAGTCACAAGTTCAGTTTTATGGCCTTGTTAGCATGTAGGCCTATATTCCGGGAGTTTTATGAAAATCGGAAACTATTTTCATGAAGCTGAGTTGTAGGCCTTTTTGGTGCTTGCATCTAAAACGGTGTGTGCATCTAATCTTCGTGCATCAACATGACATTGTATCATCGCGCATCTAAAACGGCCTACATGTGCATGTACATTTACATCCGATCAGAACGGATCGAAATTTCTGTACATGGCGCCGCGACATTTCAGCGAGGGGTTAATGCATCATAGTAGCCTCAGCCTGTACATTTGGTGTATATCCAAGATTAGATTTGGCGCGTGGTGCTCACTGCTCGTGCGCAGCACACTGCAATCACGAAATTGAAGAATGCGCAGTACAATGCGCACAAACACAGTGCATAGTGCATTTATGCACAGTGCTTAGGTTCTAGTAACCATGCTTGTGCATATACTGCATCGAAGTCAGACTCAGTGTATGCGCCATAAGACTCAGTGCACATACATGTAGAGTGCGCACTGCGCATGCAGAGTGCAGTTGCACTGCATGTATGCACTGTGCACGTGCTCTCAGTCGAGCTCGCCGTGCACTGTGCACAGTATCTGCATAGTATGCATATGCACAGTGTGCATAATTATGCACTGTGCATATGTCAGTGCACATGCACAGTGCATGGTGCACATGCACATTGCATATTCAGTGCGCATTGTTTATTTGCTCTATGCATGTGAAAACTCGTTAAGTCAATATCTAGGACTAATTTCTACAAATTCTTCAAACATAAGAATGCTTATTGAGCGAATTTCGCGATTGATTTCCTTGGGAATAATTTCCTCATCCTGACACCCCACCTTAACCCTAACCTAACCATAACATAACGCTAAACCAATTCTAAGCACATTTCAAGCGGCTTGCGACGGTTAAGTCGCGAGGTGGGCGTTGCTTGATGAAGCTCAACGGCGCAGATGTCATTTTCGTTGCCTGCGCCTCAATAATAATTTCCGAGGCTGAGTTTCGCTGTAGGCCTACTCGATCATCCGTTACCTGAACAGAGCGCAATAATGTATCGTACGGTAAGAGTCCTTGCTGCAATGTACAATGTATATGTACAATGATATTGCGCCAGAAATCCGATGTTCTCTTAATTGGACGGCCAAAAACAGTTGCAGACACTGGACAGGGACAAAGGCACGGTAGGCTAATGAGAGAGCAAAATTTCGTTGTTTTCATTCAGAATTTGCGCTTCCATTTTAGGGGCGAGAAAGTAGACCAACCTCATTTTTTGGCGCTCGCTTCGCTCGCGAAACAATTCCCAAATCCCATTTGCAGCAATCAATTGCTTGTAAGTGAGTACCAATTTAAAAGCAGTCTCATCATCATAATCTCTGCATGCAGCACAATGTAGTATCAATGTAGTATCTTGAATCAACTACAGTATATAATAATATAAAATTCAAAGAGTAGAAAATATTTTGAAGACATATTTATAGCGAAAAACTTTCGCCAACAGAGCCAGCAGAAAACAATTTAATCGCCTTTGCAAAATGCACTAAAAATACAATTTTTTAAATTTGAAACAGCTTGAACCTTGAGGAGGCGTACAACATCATGTTGAGTTGTACCCTCCCCCCGCCCTAAATTTTTTTTGACGGTGTTTAAGGGCTTGAGGGGGCCAAATGGCATTTTGTTCGGGGGAATGACCCCAATAATTTATTTTCTTGCTGGAGAATTTTTGTCCCCTCTCCCGGAGCCCGCGCCCCCGGTTGCAGCTGCACCCAAGGGCGAGTGCATTCTTTTATTTTTGGGGAGGGGGTGATGTCCCTATATCCCCTATAACTTATGAAAAATGCGAAGAAAGCGTCGTACACCATAATTAGGAGGTAGAATTAAGAAATAACATTTGTGGGAGGGGGCGATCGCTGGACACCCCACTCCAGCGTATCCCGTGGATCGGCCATTGGGTCATTTCAAGGCCACGGTGTTACGATTGAGTTAGAGTTGAGTTAACGATCGACAAGGTACATTCACATTGATATTCAACATTTTTGCTGTTGTCTGTCTGTTTTGACATTATAATGTGATTCCGAATGTAAATATGAATGTGAATCTAACTTGTCGATAGATAGCTCAACTCTAACTCAATCGTAACACCGTGGACTTGAAATGACCCATTGGCAGTATGACACACACACTTTTTACATGCTACAATGGTCCAGATGTTACGTACCAACGCACTATGCTGCGCCAGCCCATGGAGAACTGTTTCGCCAAACCTCGAAGTGTGGCGACGTGTCGCAGTGATTGTATGTCTACAGGTATTGTATAGGCCTTGCAGCAGTATTGTAAACTTACATGTGTAGATGCAAGTGCCTAGCCTACCTGCTAGAGAGGCTGCGGTGTTTGTGGTTGCCTATTACTTATTATAACCTGCAAATCATGTATGACATGTGTATGATATGTAGCTGCGATTAGGATAGCGAGACGTGCGTAATTATACGTTATACTGTAGTCACGGCTTTAACGGTCGGTTGCTAGACTTCGATTTGAAGTGCGATTTTATTTTGTAGTCCGAATTAATCAATGAAAATATATGAAAGAATTGTAT
>JAQIWG010010222.1:0-10132 GCA_034695025.1 Chamaedrilus cognettii
CCATATCATAAGGCAACTTTTGGTGCCTATTAGAAATCTGAAATCAATTTTTTTTATTTTTCGACCCACCCTAATGTTTATATTATTTCCTTTACTGAAAGTTTTTTATTCTGACTGGAAGTAGAAAAGTTATGAAGTATTTTTGAGTGGGAACTACCTCATCCGTTCATTTATTTCATCCTCTTATCAAACACTTTGTCGATATAACGGTCATTTCTGACCATTTTAAACTACCGGTAACGTAGACCATACAAAATTAATCCAATTTTTGGGGGTGGTCATTTCGACCCTGACTCCCTAATTTCCCTGACTAGGCTACTTTCCAGAACTTTCTTGGTCAAGTAGACTTATGTTTTGTTATTAGACACAATTCCCTCAAAATTTCACATCTATATTTTTGTCACCCGACTAGTATTCTGTGTTAAATGTCATTGATTTTGATTTTAAAGAAGAACCAAAATCATCGCTACATATTGTTAAAGTCATATCTCGAACACAGGTTGAGCTATCTAGACATGTTGTCGGAATAGTAAAATTTGCCCCCCCAAAAATGAAATTTAATATTTTCGAAATGTTTTTGTAGCTCCCCAATTATGAATGTCTTTTATTCACTCAAAGGAGCGGAGAAAAACGCATACATGTGCATCCACAGAATAAATAAACAACATTCCCGAAAGAAAAAGAAAAACCTTACCTAAGTGAATGATTATATCATTAATGTTAATTCCATATAGAACTTGATGTTACAAATCATAGAATATCATTATTCAAGACTATCTGTCTCCAGTTTAAAACGAGTCTTAACAACTGTTTGATCTGTTGGACTGGCTGAATTTTTGTGTACTGCTTCTATACGCTTCAGCCATTTTCAATATTACATTGTTTTTATCATTTTCAATAGCATGAATGTGTCCCAATAGCGAATTATTTGAAGAGTCAATTTTAGTGAAGAAGCCCATCCTACGCAAAGTGTACACACGTCTAATGGGCAATAGGTGAGAATTCAATTGACACTATTGTATTATTGATTGGTTAAAAGTTTTGAAAATCTTCATAAACATTCGAGACCAAGGATGTTCCGGAGATATAATCTGTGTTTCTGTTAGCGTCAGCGCTTCGAGCGCATGAACCAATATAGGCAAAGCAATGGCTTGCATAAGATGCAGGGTAACAGGGGGATTTTGCAGATTTCCTAGCTTTATGTCTAGACAAATAATTGAGGCTTATTCCTCAATCTTTCAATGTGTCAACCATAATCAATTTAAATAATTTTTTGCCTTTCACTTTTTCGGAGTAGACACGCAGAAAAGTAAGCGTGAAGTGGGTATAAAGAATAGTAAATAAAAAACTCAAAGAACAGTGCAAGAAATTGATTGAAACTTAGACTAACATAAAAGTTGTGAAGGGTGGACCAGGTCAAGCCAATTTTTTTACGTGCAAAATCTATCTATTTAATAAAGAAGTGCAAAGAAATAGATATGCAACTCCGTTACTCTGTCATATATATGTTGGCATGCCGTGATTCAAAATTTGCTAGAAATGTTTACAGCAGTTATATTTGTCATATAACTTTTCACCAATTGTAAATGAAGCTAATTACAATAATACTATTTATTTCAGTTAAACTGTAGGTTCCTCTACCGGCTACCCTTCTCAAAATTTTGAAAAGTTAACTCTTCATCATGATATTTGTATTCTGACAACAGGCCTACTATGACTGACTCTGCCTCATAAGCCCATGAACAATTTTTATCTCGCCTCATACAGTACAGGCTAAAGGCGCCGCCTCGTTGGCCTCAAGAAGTTAAACCCCATAGTTCCCATAGTTCCAGTCAAAGAAATGATGACTTAAGGCCTTCATAGAAGGCCTATCCCAATGATGGTTGCATCGCCAACAATATCTTTGGCCTTAAGCCTGCAGGAGTTAGGCTAGACCCAATTGGAAGCTATATCAACGCTTGCAAATACAATGTACATTTGTAATCAGTAATATCATTTGTAATTTTTGCGCACCCCGTGCCGCCCGCAGACTCAGAACCCTATCTCAGGCCAAAATGTTGCTCATCGCCCATTCTCTATGTTAATCAGTTAATTATTCAAATGTTATATTATTGAACAGGTAGGACACGGATTGTGGAGTTTGCGTTAGGTTGATGTTTAGTTGACCTTAATTTGTTGGTACAGTGTAAATATAATATTAAAGTTAAAATATATATATATATAAATAAATAACAATGTACATTTTAATCATTTCTGCGATTGATGACGCAGCCTACTCTGAATGGCTGGTCAATATTTCCCTATACACATGTACATGTATAGTTGGCGGACATCCAACAAAGCCGCAGATAATCGGCTCCAATCAATGAGAGGGCTACCGTCGATTCCGACCAATGAGAGGGCTTAGAGGGACAGCGATAAACAGACACGAACAACAGACGCGAACAAAAATTGAATGGTTAGATTTTTTTAGACCACATATGTGCCTGACGTATATATGATTTGGCCTGAAGTTCATTTCAAAAGATGCAAAGCAGTATGTTTGTCCAAACGTAACAAAGGAATCGGGAAATTTCGGCAGAAGAGTTCTAGATAATAGGAAGTTGATCTGCGTACAAGTATTTTAGTAGGCCTGCTGCATGTTGAACAACCCGTTTGACGGATTAAATAGACCCATTATAGCTCACGAAGTCGCAGACATCGTGCATATTAACAGTTCAACTATTGATACGGATTAGCCGATCAAAAGCAAACGCGCCCACTAAACTCAAGAAGTTCTGTTGATCTAGGCCGCGAGCCAACAGCGCTCCCCTCAACGAGGAAGTGGGACGTGTATAAATGGGGAGTCGTCGCAGAACTTTGCACAGACAACACCCCGCGCTGCAGCCGTAGATCTATTATAGTAGCCCAGCCCGCTTGGAGCCAACTTCTGCTGTGATCAGTTTGAATCAAGCGTCAGAGACAACCTTCCATTTGCGACTCGCAGGTAAAACTCGCAGTTTTACACATCAGTAGACATCTATTGGCCTCCTAGTGTTTTAGGCATTTGTATTTGGCATGAAAAATTAGGGTCTCTTTCCAGCATGCATATTTTGCATGCAATTTTGCATGCAATCGTGTTAAGGCGGACGGACGACCGTTATCATGACAACGATTTCCTTATCTGGGTTTCATGCACGGTTTGTTCGTTAACTGTTGGCTTAACGTAGGCTTAACTTAACGGCTTGCATGTAACCCAGTTAAGGACATTTTTCATTGTAATTTTCTATGCATGGTTCTATGCAAAATTGCATGCAAAATGGCATGCAAAATATGGAGGCTTTAAAGACGTGGCGCTTAATCTTCCTATGCCATTTGATGCATTGGAAGGATGGACCGAGATGGTCGTTCCCCGAAGTAGAAATGTTTTATGTGGCGTTAAATCTTTTGTAAAAGAAGGACAGGAGATTATAGACATATGAGAATCTGTCTATCAATTTTTAAGTCGAAGAAAGGCGGCTTAGGCCCTTCGTGAACGTGATCGACGAGTCTGAATGGCGATGAAGATTGACATGAGAAGCTCTTGACAACAAGGCACTCTGTTGCAACAGCGCAATAGCATTGGCATACTAGGCTTTCAATACTGTCCAATACATTGTCTACATGTAGGTACATGTACTGCTGAATAAAATGCAAAATAATGACCTATAAATACAAATGTAATCGCGGTTTTCAATTTAGGGGATTTTAAAGACTCTGTATCTATCGTAGAGTATTACAGCCCGGTTAAGTGCTTTGAGGTCAAGCAAGCAAGAATCGCTGCCTCCTCTTAGTCGATCTTTTTGACTTCCCCGGGGAGTTCTGGGCTGCAAAGATCTACTATTCGTTCCCCGACTTGTAGAGGTATCCTAATAGCAGTGCCAGCCTTCATTGATGTGCAAATGCGGATATAAAATGGTCTAGAATTAAACAATGGCGATGACTAAAAATGCGCATTATTGGGGTCGTGAATTATTCATGTTAGCAGCCTCAGATCCACGGCATCAAACCGTTCCATATTTTCAGATCCTTGTCTCATGTAATGAAACCTCCACGCGGATCCTTCTCAGGCGGATTTTAGACGTTTAAAGCCTCATATTTTATCGGCCTTCTCTTAATTACTCTTTATTGATCAAGTATATTTCATGCTTTTCAGTTTATGCTTTGATGATCGTCTACATGGGTACCTGCTGACCATGGCTCTATCTCTATGCTCATGTCAGGTGTATGTTTTAGTTAGCGATTTATCAGTGTGTGACTCATACAGGAAGTTGACGATGCGTCTGCTGGTCGTGCTCGCCGTGCTGACGTGCGTCTTTGTCGCCGAGCTCCCCGTCCCACGTGTATTTGTGTGTATGTGTATGCATGTACAAGTATGTACATGTATGTGTGCATGTGTGTGTGTATACAGATACTGTAGTTAACGATGCGTCTGCTGCTCGTGCTCGCCGTGCTGTCGTGCGCCTGTCACGCAGTGCTCTCCGCTCCACAACTTCGCACTGAAGACGTCAGTCGCTTCTCGCTCAGTTGAACGCTAACTTAAAGTAACCTTTTCAGGTTTTGTTACTACTTAGTTACACGTAATAGCTTTGGAGGCGAAAGTTTCATTGCCAGAAGGATTAACGCGCAGGTTTTAGTATGAATGCCTATTGTAATTTATCGGATAGACTAGTTGAACCTAGATTACAAAAAAATTCTCATATTACTCTCTAACTCATTTTCAGAAAGCAATGTGCTAAAATAAAATATGTGTCTCCTTACTTTTCTAAAAATGAGGATACTCTGAAATATTTAGCTTATCCAAATTTTCAGAAAAGTACAGATGCAAATACTTGATTTTAGCACATTGCTTTCTGAGAAAGAGTTGCAGGGTAATACCAGCCTGTGAGAAATGGTTATAGTTATTCTAATTGCTACGTGCTGCTATATACAGTTGTCCGGAGCGAAGGACGTCCCGCAGGATGCTCCTGGAGGAGCGCCGGACGTTGAGGTGGACGCGGCAGGAAGTCTCGCGGTCGTGCGTGCCGCGGGAACGAAGGAAGCTCCGGGCTCGACCGTCGTCGTCGACTACGAAAGGGTACGGGGAATGTAGTGATGTAACGAGTTGTTGATTGTGACCATTGATTAGGATTAAGAGATAGGCTACGAGACAGTACAAGGAGCTACCGACTACAGCTGCAGCCTCACTCTGTGATCTACTTATGAAAGAATATTTTGATAGGCTAATGGTCGAGCATACTTTTGAATGACGACTTCAAATTAGGAAAACTTGCACACATTTTTACATTAGCTTTACATTCATTTGTTTATCGATTAGAATTAATTCATTAGTGTTATTTTTTAATTATGTTTAAGGCAGCACATTTCTTATCCCCAACATTTCCATCGAAACGAAAGGATATTTTTTACAAATGCCAATTGGCAATGACATGATTGCATGTGCAGATTAGTTAATGCAAAAAATGGCCGCTGGCGTGCTTGCAGAGCATGACGGGTATCGGAGAGATAACGTGTAGTTGTAGAATGTAGAGTGCCCTTGAGGTACTCCCTGCAGTACACTGTAGTCTGACAGTGCGAGTGACACTTTTAGTGCAGAGTATTGCACCGGTAGCCGCACCGGTGGCTTCAAGTGCGGTGATCGCAAAAAAATTTAATCCGAGGCCTAGCTAAATTTAACAAACTCAATCTCCCCGTACACGGTCCGCTACGACTGGGCATATGGCGGAGTACCGTTGATGACGATTTGTGCAGTTGCAAGACTGAAATGAGCAGTGACGATGTGTCTGCGTGCAATGCTGCACTGTGTCTCTGTCATTGATACGGGAATAAATGTGCAGTAGCAGCTGTCCTTGTAGTATTCCCCGCAGTACACAGTCTAGCCTGGCAGCGTGCGAGACACTTAGTGCGCAGAGTACAGCTGTATTACCGGCATCGAGCAGAAATATGCAGTCGTAACTCGTAAGCTGTCTTTTTAGTGCATCCTGCAGTACACTGCAGCAGCCTGGGAGTGCGACGATTGCGTGCGCGCAGAGCGTAACGGGCGTGCAGGTAGCCGCTCGCCGCTGTTATCTGGCGGGTTAGGGTTGAAGCGCCCGCACACCTTTCAGTCAAAACGAAGAAAGTTTTGTCGTTAAGGACAATAGTCCGTAGAGAACTCGCCGAGCCGCCGACTGCTTGCGGTCGTTTGTCTCGGCGGGCAGACCTAACGTCATCATCGCTTAACGACGTATGCTGCACGCAGTATTCTTTTTGCTAAGATCAAAGTGACCTTAACGAGGGCGGTTGGAGTACGTTTGACCGACAGCGCGCACGCCTAGTGGTCCCGCACCTGTTCGTTTAAACAAACGCCACGGTGAACTTCCTTCGTTTTGATCGAAAGGTGTGCGGGCACTATTTGAGTAAGGGCGCGTGCCCGCACGGCCAACTGGCATTAGTGTAGGGCTGGGCAGCCCACTAGAGTCACGCAGGGCTAAGGTTACGGTTAGGGCCCGTGCCACCACGACCCACTGGAGTCTAGAGCAGCTGGACTGAGATGAGACTCTTTGCGTGCAGAGCGTGACGGGCGTGCACGACGCGGCCGCTCGCCGCTGCTATCTCGCGGGCGGGGTGCCAAAATCCGCGCCGAGCGCAGCCGAGCTCAAGCGCGCCCTCGACACCAACACGGACCTGGTAGGGGACGCCTCTCGCAGCTTCATCATTATCAGCAAAACTCAGTTTAGCGATGATAAAATAGGAGTTACGCCTGCTTCTTATGATAAAGCGTAGTGCGCTATAGTCCCAAGACTTCAGACATCGCGTAGGTCCACGCCACAAAAGTTCATTTTAACACTCATTTCAAATTATGCATACTAGTTGTTTGATTTGATGATTTGATTTGTCACAATACTTTTTAGGGTGTAGCCTACTATGCACTGCTTTATGCAGAGACAGACGCTGCACAGAGACTATAGGCGCGCCTTTGTGACTTAAATAAACACAAGGCGCGGTTTGTGTCCAGGCGGACACTGACCAGCAGCTGTACCGAGTCGCTGACGACGCCCTCCTGATCAAGGACCACGCCCTCCTGCCCGCCCCCCTGCAGGGCGCATGCGCGGGTCTGCCTGCCTATTGGCTGCAGCCGAACGGTAAGCCACGCCCTTCTACCCTCTCCCCTACAGGGTGCATGCGCGGGTCTGCCCGCCTATTGGTTGCAGCCGAGCGGTAAGCCACGCCCTCCTACCCGCCTATTGGCTGCAACCAAGCGGTAAGCCACGCCCTCCTGCCTGCCTCTCTTCAGGCTGCATGCGCCAAGCCTACAATATGAAAAATAAAAGTAAAGCTCTTAATATGCTATCAATATGAAGACACAAAGCAATACCGCAGGGTGCCCCGTTCTGTTTCAGGTCCGGTCGACGCCCCACAGCCGGCGCGTCTCAGATTCTGCTTCCGTGTCTGCGTCCTCTTCATCTGTTACAACCGCTGCACTTAAACGAGCTTCACTTAAACGAGCTGCATCTGAACGAGTTGCACTTACACTAGCTGAACTTAGACGAGCTGCACTTAAACCCTGCACTTAAATGTTTCAATTAATGCGGCACTTAAACGCTACACATAAAGGCTGCACTCAAACGCTGGCCTTAAACGCTGCACTTAATCCGTTTTAATTAGACAGCTGAACTTACACGCTTACACTTAATTAAACGTCGCACTTGGATGGTGCACTTAAACCCATTTACTTGGACCCTGCACTTACACAGCACTTAAACGTTGCACTTGCACGCTCCACTTGAACGCTGCACTTGAACGCTGCATTTAAACGTTGTACTTAAGCGCTGCAATTAACGCCCTCTGGCCTGAGAGAGTTGAGTCTGCGCGTGATAACATGGCTCCACGATTATTAACAGACTTGGTCTAAACCTAACCTCAGACTGTCTTGAACTTAGCCCTCATCCTACAATATGTGTAATATTATATTTTTTTTAATGAAATCTTCAATATTAACTTTGATGTATCAAATAGCACTCATTCAGAAACTCTAGCAGCATCGTGTAGCGGCGCTGAAATAATGATTGATGCCGAATTCAAGTATTTCTTAGGACGATTCGTTTTCTTGGTATATTTGTGTGTATTTGATTTAACCAGAACATCATTTAAAAGTTTACATATTATCCAAATGAACTCTTGATCTGCACAGTTCGTGATGTAGGTTTATCACTATATCGTTGGATACACGTAACCATAGCTTCAATCTACGATTCACGTTGATTAAATTGAGGTTTTTCAGTCATTTGATGGAAGTGCCAGGTTTGGGTAAAAAGTTATGATAAGTAAATTATTGTTGCGACTTAAAATGATATAATGCATTTGTAGTAATGGATTTCTTGTCCGTGTTTTCTCGCTACAAATATTTTAAAATAGATCCATTGAAAAATCATCACTAATACATCAGGCCTACACTGTAGGGCTGTCACTTACAACAGCGACAAGCAATTCGGTGCAAGCGAAGGCCCATCGTTAGCCGTTATCGGTCCATTCTGATCCCTTCGCGGCTTTAAAAAAGCAAACATAAACGAAAATGCATCGAGTTCATGTAGGCCTACATGCTAGCTACTATATCAATAACAGATTAGCTAGTTGCTCATACCTGATAGTCTACCCCCCCCCCCTCTTCCCCCCGGCAGCGATCTTTTTTGCAGGTTTAAGATCCCCAAAGTATTAGTTACACAGCCCTGAATCTGATCGTAACTTTCTGGATCGTCCAGCATCTTTATCTTCCAAGTAGACGTCGTCCGACATGATTTATTTTTATTTTTATTTAAGCATAGTCTTTCCGGCTGAACAATATATTTTGCTACCGTATAGTGACTGGACATCTACGAGTTCACCACAACTAGCGTGTTTCTTATATATTTTCGCGCAATACTAAATTGTCTGTACGAGTGGGTAATGTTTGTCTTAAATGAAGGCGACGCATGTTGACAATATGATCAATATTAAGACGAAGAAGTAGTGATCAAATGCCTCTATTGCTTCGCCACAAGACGGACAAAAAGGATCCACGAGCATATTCGCAAACTTGAAGGCCTATACGATGATCAAAAAACTCGTTCAGCAGTAAGAATGTTCTGAATAAACTCGAAGGAACGCTACAGGTCCTGTGTAAAAGATAAATTGACTTCACTTAACATAGATGTTTCAGCATAACGCTCAGAGCAAACGTTCAGGATAGGGTTTAGGCATAAGCTTTTAAGTTTTTAAGCCTTTATAAGCTTCAAACGATAGGCTTGCTGTCCAAAAATATCGCCAAATTCTTTCACAAACCAAATAGACGTGTATCTTCTTGCATATACTCCGGCCTAATTAAGCAATTCATGAGCACTGTAGCAGATGGGCCGGAAACTGTTGAAGGCAAATCGCACGGTGGCCCAATAATTAATTAATAATTAATTGAAAATTACTTAATAATTACTTAATAAGTATTTATAATTACTTAATAAGTACTTAATAATTACTTAATAATTACTTAATAATTACTTAATAATTACTTAATGATTACTTAATAACTACTTAATAACTACTATTTACTTAATAATAACTTAGTAATTACGCAATAATTTATTAATAACGGATCTAGTCAAGGATACGTCCGGAATAAACCACGCCCACGCTAGCCTATTAATCACTAATTAATGATTAATAAATTATTAATAAATTATTCATTAATGATTAATAAATAATTGGTTATTAATGAATTAACTATTAATGAATTAAAAATTAATTATTGATTTATAATTAATTATAAATTAAATTTATAAATAAACCATAATTAATGAACAATTAATTAATAGTTAATTAACAATTAATATATCATTTATTAATTATTTATTAATAATTAATAGGCTAGAGTGGGCGTGGTTTATTCCGGACGCATCCTTGACTAGATCCGCTTCTTTCACGTTAATAATATCATGAATTTTCTCGAGAATAGAATCTGCGCACGGCTCCATCTCAGTCGGCAGTGGCCTCACTACATAGTAACCCGGCGCAGCAACTCATCAAAATTTCACCGATCACAAACCCAGACACAAGTTCATTGGGGTCTGGCCAATTCGGCTCTATGCCGGGTCGGGTCGTG
>JAQIWG010010223.1:0-10132 GCA_034695025.1 Chamaedrilus cognettii
ACGACTAAAATCGCCCATTTTCTGTTACTCGAGTAGCCGCCGTCGCTCAAGTCACGACTATAACTTCGGCCCTTAGTGATTGCTTGAATCTCTTAATTAGGTAACATGGCCTCAATGTCGTCCCTGGACGCCGAAACGAACTGTATGCTCATTATTATTATTATGTACCTGGTACTCCATTCCCAGGATAAAAACAGGCCTATGTAAAGGATAGGCCTGTGATAAAAACAATTCCGACTGGAAACCTAGGACTCTGAATCGGAAGTGTAGATAAAAGTGCTGCGGACCGAGACAGCATTAAAACGTTGAGGTGTCACAGAGAGTCGCTGATAAAGAAAGGAGCGTTTACGAGGGTCGCCTGTAACCAGGAAAATCCTGCGACCAAGTTCGTTGAGCAAGAACACACCGTTATTATTATTAGTATTATTTTCCGTTTTTTTTATTATTATTAATAACTGGTTAACTGACGCCTTTTTTAGGACTTTATCATTATTATTTTGCAACAGTGTCAACCTCATCCTTCCCTTTAATTTAATCCTTCTTCTGTACTAGCACGGGTTGGACGTCTAGGGCCACGGAAATGCGCCCTCACGTGCCCTGACCCCACGAGGAGTATCCGAACCTTGTAGAGGTCATCAAGGGAAGAAACTGCAATTAAGCCGAGACTTAAGTAATGAAGGAGATGATGACATCGGTCCAGAGTCTGCGGGGGTCCCGTCACACGCGAATCTAGGCCCAACTAAAGATACTTCAATTAGCAAAAATTTGCTAATGTGAAGTTAATTGCAGATTAGGCTACAAGTGTGATGTGTCTATTATGAAGTGTTTACTCTGATATAATCCTTAATTATAATTTAATTATAATCCTTACCGTAGCACGTGTGACGTGTTTTTTATTAACGGCTAGTTGCTCGATCTCGATTCGAAAATGTGTTAAATCGCACATTACTCAAACTGCGGTTTGAGCTAAATTGCAGTCTGAAATTTTTGAGTTGCGCAACAATTTTCATTGGTTTAAGTGCGAATTAGCAAATGTGCACAAATATTACTGCACTCTGGTCTTTATTAGCGTTCCGGAAGGCCATAATCGTGTGAATACGTGTCAAAAGGGGTGAATCTTTAATAATATTCTGAAAATTTAAATTCTGAAGTGCAATTGAGTTTTCGTTGTCTTGGCTGTTAAATCACACTTAATTTGCAGAAATATGCGAAATTAAAAATTAATTCACGAATTGCAAATTCACACATTAAATCGAGGTCGAGCAACAGAAAATTTTGATAAATCGGACTGAGGTCACTAAATCGCACTTAAATCGCACTCTAATCGAGGTCGAGCAACTAGCAGTAAGTGTTTGCTCTGCTGCCTTATCCTTATCACACGGTGCTGCAGGTCTTCCCGTCGTCGTCGTTGGTGTCGCTTTCTATGTCCGTGTCAACGTGTTTGACGGAGTCTACGTCCAATGTCAGTTTAGGTGCGTACTTTCAATCTCTCAATCCAGAAATGTTCAATTTTCTATCATTCATGAATAAGCTTATTAATTTTTGTGATATATTTGTATTGTCAAATTTGAGCTTCAAAATTTTAAAATAACATTTTTACTGCTTGTAGTGATACCTTGTACTTGTAGTAATATCTAGAGAAGCATGGATTACAGAAAACGGGAGAAATGAAACAGAAATAGGGACGAGAATAGGAATGATAAAGGATGCGTTTCGTAAAATTTAGTTTTGTTAAGAGAAATGGAAATGTTGACTGCAGCAATGAGCTGATATAATTGCGTAAAAAAAGTGAAGAAGAGCGCGATCTCCGTTAAAAAGGCACAAAATTAATAGCCTAAATTAGTACGCCCTTGGTACTGCCCCCTACTGCACAGCAGCTGTCAAGCTGTTGTGCAGTCGGGGGCAGTACCAAGGGCGTAGCCGCGGATTTGGCGGTGGGGGGAACAAACTTTTAAACCAAACTTTTTCCCCCAAAATTCTCAAGTTCAATTATATCAAATAATGTTACCTTCAATCTTATAACAGACCGAAGTGATCTCCTGTACAGAACTTACGATCGGGGGGAGGTGGGGAGGGGTGCTGACAGATTTTTTTCCCTACTAACAAGATCCTTTTCTCCTTTTTCTTTGGGAGGACCAACCATAAACCATGGGGGGGAACACCATTTATATCTTTTTTACACACCTTTTTTCTTGAGGGGGATCAACATAATTCATAGGGGGGACGCGTCCCCCTCATCGATGCATTTTCCAAGGGACCAGGATTCATGGGGGGGGACGCCCTGGTCTGCGGGGGGGTACGCGTCCCTCCCCCGTCTTTTAGGCGGCTACGCCCCGGGGCGCACTATACGCTGCCGAGACGTCGGTGCTCAGAAAAGAGGATATAAAGAATATGGAGGCATTTAAGGTGTGAGTTTGAAGACGAATGAAAAAACTTTGTTGGACAGAGAAAAGAACAAACAAAGAGGTGCTGGCAAGAGTTGAGAAATAATAAGAGTCATGATTATGGTTGTGTAGAGAATGAAGAACTGGATAGGGCACATAGTAAAACGAGCAGGATTGGGCTGATGATAGAGATCCTGGAGCGAAGAATTGAGGGCAAGCGGATGATGGAAGGAAAAGTATAGATTGATGAATTGCTGAAAGAAAATCGTTTGGAATATGAAGAGAATGGCAGAGGATCGCCAGGACGTGAAGAGGTTGGATGCCAGGGATCTTCCGTTTGACAGTGCACTATAGAAAGAGTAGTAATACCATTGAGGCGCTACATTACAACTCAAGCAACAGTATTGAGTAAAATCTATTTTGACGCAGCAACGTTTGTCCCCGCCTCTGGGTTTTGATGGATTTGGATCACAAATGCATCCTCGATTGGGCTTGTCCTTACTCTTCTGTAAGAGGGGCTGTTTTTTGTAAGCGACTTTATGGACATGCGCATATTTGACCTTTTATATTATACACTTTATATACCGGTATTTACATATACCTCGATATATTAGCTTCATCATTTTGGGCCTTTTCTATATTTATGCGGATCACTTCAACGTTGACAGACGCCTATATTTAGAAGAGTTACTTTATAAAATGTTTATCCTACTTTTGAATCGCCCTTTGAACTACATGTAGAATTACATTAAATTAAAATATTATAGATTTATCTTATCGCTGAGCAGATGCTCTTTGGGAAGGAAGTTGCTGATCTATGGATACCTTATTCCAATGTCAGTCATCGTTCTGCACAACGTGCTCATGTTCATTCTCGTCCTCAAAGTTTTGCGCAGCAATTCGCTTCAGCATAACAAAGGTAGGTGTAGCCTACATCTTACAGTATGGAGCTAGTTGATAGTGTGCGCAGGGGAACGTGTAGACTGCAGAGTCCACACCGGATTGGATGAAAAACATGTAGGCTATTCACACAAGGTTGTAGATACACGCACACAAATAATAATGCAAAGTGCAACGTTTGCAAGGAAAACATAAGAAAGATTAACTTAAATAGTAATTATGTCTATGGAATATTCAAGAAATATGAAGCGAATGTTATTTCATCACAATTAGGCCTATGGAATGGTCAAACTAGAGAATGGTCGCTTGAAAATTGTCTTAGTGGATCAGTTTAGCTGCACAAATAGCTTAGCATTTTATAGATCGCGTTTTAGAAGAAAAACATAAGAGATTCTGACTCTCTGGTTGTAGGCTGTGAGAATAAAGTGTGAAAATTGCAAAAAGCTTTGTCATCACGCATGCTATGCGATTGATACTTTTAGAGAAACGTTATCTAGCTCTAGTGGCCGAAATTATAAATTTGATTGAAGAGCTAGGTAATTTTCAGAGGGAGGTGCAGCTTTCAGAGGCAGAACATTATGCTTAGGCCTAACAATTTTGATCAGTTTCAAATAACAAACATTTTAGTTTTGAAAATGGTTAATAAAGAAAATATAAAAATTCAATGCAGAATTTTAAATTTAAACATGTAGCTTTGATGTTCAGCACGTTGCTATAAGAAAACTTGCACGAACAATCTATCTACAATTATGAATTTCAATCTTTTCGTAACACCTGATGCTAGTCTGGAATTGTTTTTCAACTCTATTGGCATATGCTATGAACTTTTTGCGCATTTTTTTGCTAAATTTAGCTAAAAATACTTGTAATTCCCTTCAGTCAAAAAGTTTAACTGGACCTTGTGATCCAAGTATTTTCTAAACTGTGGAGACCAAGTTGCCAGCGTTTGTGTGCTCTGGGCCTACCCTCCGAAAAGTCTGTTTTGGGCCACCAACATAAATTTTTGTCTAAGGATACTTTTCTCTCCCGTATGGAACTCACGATCGGGGGGAGGAGTAGTGGCAGCAATTCCCCAATAAACTTTACAACACAATGAGCCCTAGTGGACTCCCAGTAGTCCCCCAGTGGGCCCCCCAAACATCATGACCAAACGCCTTGGCCCCTCCCGGCCGGGGAGCGCTAGGGGCCTTAACGCCGTTCCTGAGACAAACCAATTCGTGAAGACCATGTAGCAAAATGTGGAGACTATGATGAGTAAAGTGTGAAGATCATGTTGAGACAAAGTCAATGTTTGTAGTTAACATCATCACATTTTCTCTATAGCCTACCGCATACGAAAACTTGAGGAAACTTGAGTTGCTATATCGAAAAAAATGTCTTCGTTAATACAATTACAGTGAAGGAAAGTTTTTCCCCATGGTTTTAAAAAAAGAATCTGAGCCTTCCGTCCACCAGCATCGTGAGCGCTGCACGGGAGAAAAAAATGAAACACAGGAGAATGTCACGCTTTCTCAAGACCTGGAACTTCCATGTGGGTCTTGACATACAATTTCTGAAAATAATCTATGTTGTGATCTGATTTAAATCATTTAATTTAGTGGGTTATCCACTAGCAACTATGCACTTAAGACAGGGGTGGAACAAGGGTTTTGAACTTGGAGGGGCGCGGGCGAGGACCGTCTTAGTGTCAGGTTTAGTTATACCCAAAATTCTTGTACCAAGCACAAACTAAAAAATTTTCTTGCTTGCAGAACTGCGAGCCGTGAAGGCGGGGGTAGGAACAAAGCTTTTTGTGATCGGGCAAGGGTAATCGGGCTGCTCAAATGCCCCCCTCAAAGGCACTGTGCCTCCCTCAAATACCCACCATAATTATCATTTATCACTGCTAAATTTGGGGAGCCAACATGGCCATGCTAGTACATGGCTTCATTGTGATCAAAAATTGGATTGGGGCGTGCTCCCCGTGGCGCACTCCCTGCAAACCGGGGAACAAAGAATTTTCTTGCAGCTCAGAGCTCCCGGGCGGATCGTAAAAGGCGATTATAGAGGGACGAGCAGTCAGTGCGTGGCCATCCGCACCGAACCGGACTGTAATAGTCTTTTTCACTACGTAGGATCCTTAAACTCCCCAAATCACAAGCAAATCCCTTACCTCTTGATCTCTTGACTGAAGATATTAGTTATCAGCAAGTTCCGGTGTCTGCTGCGCGTGTGCAGCGACGCTGAGCGGCAGCGGTAGTGCGCGCCTCACGAGTGCCGCAGCCATGCTAGCGCTGCTCGGACTGCCGTGGGTCTTCAGCGCGTTCGGCGTAATCGAGGCGGACGCGAGCACGCGCCTCGAGCGCGTGGAGGGAGTCTTCAACGTACGCAACACTGCCGCTGCGATCTATTATATTCGTTATAATCGTGGTAAATGATAACGGCTACGTGTAGAATGCGCTGCGTGACATGTATTAATCTCTGCAATTAGGTCCTCGATGCCGTCATTGGACGCCGAAACGGAGTCTAAGCTCATTATTCTTATTATTATAAACTAAAAAACTGTTTTCTCTTGTTTAGTCTGTTAATATCCCTGTTTTCACACGACTGTGCTTCACACGACCTCGTCAGAGCGTTTGGTGCTCTGCTAAGGTCTGGTGGAGCTGGGTTTTTACGGCCGAATTTCCTGACGCCAACTAAATAAATAATTATCTGGCACGGGTTAGCGGCTAGCAATGCTTGTGTGCTTAACAGCCTTGCTGAAGTAGGTTGTAACGCATGGTTTCCTACAATGTCATGCAGATGTAGCTTTCATATACGCCTAGAATAAAATGTTTTCAGCATTTATAAAACGTGAACTGAACAGGATTAAAATGTTTGCCTAGACTCTTTGGACGTAGGCTTGTCCACATATTACAAAATTTCTTGTCTTTTTGAGTTGTGAATTTTGTAAAGTTGTTATCATGTAGGTCGGTATAAAGTGTATTATTATTCATTGCATTCTGCTCATTTGTTACAGATTATATTCATCATACTGATCAATCTCCAAGGCATCTTCATCTTCACATTCCACTGCGCTCGCAACAGAACTATCCGCTCAGAGCTGACGTCAGTTCTTGCGAGGCTGTCTGTGACGTCACACAGCAGAGACTCCGGCCAAGCCAAACAGGGCTCTGGCTCTGCTTCGGACCGGTCGGCTGGCATGCGCATGAGGGCCGACGCTGATTGGTCGCCGCGCCTGCGCTGGGCTGAAGCAGATAGCCCGCCTGAGACGCGCTTGTGACCTGTCGCCTGTGTTGAGCGATAGAATCGACGGTCATATTGACATCGGAGAATTCGTGATTGCTAAGATATTCAAGTTTTTCGAATTTTTGAAGTAACAGCAAGAACTTTTGCAAATCTGACACTCAATCGGCTTCCCATAGCCGAAATCTTGGAAATTTTTTAAAGAGAAAATCCAGAGAGGTACATATTGGATGGCCAGATAGGTCGTGAACGATTTTGAAGTAAAAAATTACCCACTTACCCTGAACGCGGGTTCATTTAACTGATATGGCCATGTACATATTTATAATAAAATTATACCTGCCAAGTTTCATGAACCTAGCCCAAGTATTAAAGTTTTAATAGCCAATAATATGACACCACCCAAAATTTGCGTTTTTTAGCGTGTCATTTACATGGCGTTACTGGAGTCACTGATACGGAAGTCGTCCGGGGTAGGCTAATTTCTAGAGTTTACGAAATATAGCTGCTTTAAATCAACCACTGTACCACAGATTAGAACTTAGATTATTTTAGGGAAAGGTGTGGTTATAGTGTAATCGAGAAAAGACTAGGCACATGTAAGAATCAAGCAGTAGGCCTAAGAAGAAAATTGGCAAACCGTTACTGGATACCGAAACCATACTGCAAAATCGATTGCAATAGAAAAATTATCTACTGCAGCTTGTATGACATGTAGAGAAATGCAGGTATTTGAAAAGACAAGCCTGCGAAAATTGAAACTTAATTCGAATGCCAATCAACTTGCTGCACGCTGTGAAACAATAGGACTCGAGCATAGGCCTAATCTTACGCTGAGAAGTCTGAAACGCGCACAAATTCCAACCTAACTGCTTCCTAGAGGCTCGATTAATGAACTTTGCAAACAAAAATAAGATATTGACTGGTAGAGAGTTGCGTTTAGTAATGCGCTGCTTTTTAAACTCGACACTACGTGCCGTATCGTCATAATTAATGATGTCGCTTAGTGCGCTCACGAAGACGTTCGTTTAAAAAATCTTCACTTTTTTGTACGGTTAGAGATTTTGATCCTACTTATTCAATTCTTCAGATAAACTCTCAAAATTTGGCGCAAACCATTTCATTTGAATTATGCACAAGCCAATATCAAATATGTTAATGTACGTTGACGGCATATAGCATATTTTGTACTGCAAAATCGTTTACGACTTATCTGGCCACCTTATATATCTAAGTCGACTAGAGCCGAAATTCCCCCTTGCTGGCATTCCTAGAGGGAAGAGAATCACATTTTTAGCTGTGGAATAACCCCCTTGGTCATAAACTTAAGAAGAATTTCTGCAATCCCTTGCGCGGTTATTATTACTTAGTTGTTATTAGTTACGCTGCATAACCAGAGTTCTGTTTGGCCCTGATGGAACAGGAGTAGTGTTGCGCCTGCTCCTTATACAATATGCGCAGTGGTATTCCCAAACGTTTCAAAACCCCCTAGGCCTATGACACAAATATCGATTTTAACACGTAATGCTACGCCTGTCCATTTCAAATTAGGCATACAAATTGCCCAGAAACTTTATTTTTGGCGCACTACGCATAGATAACTTAACCCTGTGCAAAACCATGGCAACCTTTTAGCAACAGCCCTGAACTGCGTGTCTGCAAGGTTTAATGTTGACAGTGTTGAAGCGCCCCAAGAACAAGAAGCCCAAGCCCCTTAACGGCGTAGGCTTAAGCAACTCGGTGAGGTAGCCTACCGTTTTAACAACGTCTTCATGACTATGAAGACACAATGGCTTTGACAGCCTATAAGGACATCGATAACACTCTGCATGTTATTTGCGTACGGTATCGCTTTAAAAAAATAGAATTGAAGAATTCATTGATCACACTGGTGATTGAAAACAAACAATTAATCTGCTGTCGTCAGTTGGGCCTAAATTTCAAAATATATTCACAATATTACAATAGAAAGCCTAATTTCGAAATGATTGACGTATACCTTCACGTTACCCGTGAAAACTAG
Source organism: Chamaedrilus cognettii (assembly GCA_034695025.1). NCBI lineage: Eukaryota > Metazoa > Annelida > Clitellata > Enchytraeida > Enchytraeidae > Chamaedrilus > Chamaedrilus cognettii. The sequence goes on from JAQIWG010010223.1 coordinate 8,533, forward strand.
CTCAAGCTCTTGTTCTTACGCTCAAAACAGTAATGTTTAGAATTCAAACTAACTGCTAAAATCGCCATGTTGGCCGTCACACCCCGGCGCACAAGAGTGTGCTCAATTTTTAGAAATACGCAAAACAGGTGGAGTGTCATATCTTATTTCCTTCCTTCTTATAATCTTTGCTATGAGCCAATTGAGCTTCAGACTACTGCTTACATAATTATTTTAAAACTTTATTCGCCACGAAGGCAATAGAAAAACATATAATGGCATTGCAGAGACAAAAAGAATAGCAAAGACTATGCTAATAAACTGTTCATGCTAACAGTAAATACATTCAACTTATCTAGAAGTTATTGATATATTTCAAAATGTTCACAAAATCCAACACCTACAGTTCAGAGTAGAATATAATAATAATAAAGATAAGAAAACAGCTAGCTAGGCCTAATGACGCTAAACTACCAAACAGTGCTAATTATGTGATAAAATGCAAAACAATGTTATCAAATGACTTGGACTAACTGGTAGTCTATTGACTAATTTTGTCTTAAGGTAATTCCAGTACGCCAGTTTCATGCTTACTTACGTAAAACACTCCTAGCAGTTCATACGAAATAATAAATAAATGACAATGACATGATTTTAGAGCAACACAGAAAATTTATATCAGTAATAATTAATGTGAGTGATAATAATATTAATTAATATGAGTGATTTTTAAAATATCTTTACTTAAAAAGCAACAATTATCAACAACAACAAATATCAAGAAAACCTCTGTCTCTAGCTTGGAGACGGACAACAATAAGGCTAGAGCACTATTTCATCAATACGTGGATCACTTAATTGTTGTAATTTACGTTCTGATATTTGTAAAATCGCACACATCAAGTGATCCACGTATTGATGAAATAATGCTCTAGCTTTATAGTGGTCTGTCTGCAAGCTAGAGACACAAGTTTTCCAGATACGTTCATTTGCACTTCGATGGCCAGGTCTAACTTGAAGGCCAGGTACACACAGCAACACCCTATCCAAGCTAGTAGTCGCTGTTACGTGATTACGCGGTCGCTTCCTTTATGCCGAAAACGATCTAGGCCTATGTTGCATTCCAAAATTCAACAGTACAAATATACCAGTCCACAGTCTACCTCGGTCTGAAGATCGACAAACATCAACTGATCAGAAATTTAGATAGAAGTGTAACGCACTCCGCTATCATGAATGCTGTAGGCTGTTAGCGCCAAATGACAAATATTTATTTAAATCTAAAAAAACTGTTTAAAACCCTCTAATTTATCCTAATATCTAATCTAAAAATTGTCTATTTTATAGAATAGAGCCTATGCAGAAGCGTAAAATTTGAATCTGAAGTCTATTTACAAAATTCCCCACCGTTACCTTGCAAATGAATCTTAATTAAATTAGATCGGTCTGTCTAACGTCTGAAATAACGCTGTGAAAACTTTCACAATAACTGGTTTCGCAATTAATTAGCTCGCTTTGAGTGAGCAGCCGGGCTTCATCGTGCAAAGCCCAGTGGTGCGTGGCTGATCGCTGTAAGCAAGCATGGAGGGGGGGTGGAGGATGGGCTGAGGGCATAAGTGGG
>JAQIWG010010224.1:0-10132 GCA_034695025.1 Chamaedrilus cognettii
TATGCGCCAGTAGCAGGTATGCGCCAGTAGCAGGTATGCGCCAGTAGCAGGTATGCGCCAGTAGCAGGTATGCGCCATTAGCAGGTATGCGCCAGTAGCAGATATGCGCCATTAGCAGGGTATGCGCCAGTAGCAGGTATGCGCCAGTAGCAGGTATGCGCCAGTAGCAGGTATGCGCCAGTAGCAGGTATGCGCCAGTAGCAGGTACGCGCCAGTAGCAGGTACGCGCCAGTAGCAGGTACGCGCCAGTAGCAGGTATGCGCCATTAGCAGGTATGCGCCATTAGCAGGTATGCGCCAGTAGCAGGTATGCGCCAGTAGCAAGATATACTTCATCAAGTTGCTTACGGTGATATGTAGGAAACTTTTGTTACATGGTTTCAGATCTGACGATCTCTGCTGATGCGTGTAGAATCTGATAACCTGCCTGATGATTACATTTACTGTGAGTAACTGCAGTGGTAGTCATGGTTGTAGTTGCTATGGTTGCCATGGTGATGGTTGCTATGATTACAGTTGCTTGGCGCGGTGGGTGATGTAGTGCGGGCAGGGGACGGCGTGAGGGCGAACATTTCTGCGCTCGATCCCAACGGTCTCATCGGGCGAGTGGGCATCAAGGGTGACCGGTCAGTGACGGCTTGCTTCTGTCAGCTAGAACCCTGTGCCAGAAAATTATTTATTTGGCTGGCGTCAGGAGGGGCATCGGCCATATAAACGCAGCTCCAGCAGTCCGCATCAGGGCGCAAGCATCTAAACCTGTGTGAAAACTTCGACATTAACAGATCGGAGGACAAAAGATGCATGTGATTAGTTAGCTTAGTTAGTCTCCCCTGCAGCACGGGGGGATATCCTCCCGTTAGCTGTTTATAGAATGGCTGTTGGTTGTTAAGCTGGAGAAAACAGTATGAACCGATTCCAATTTTTACCTATGAACAGCGCTGAATGGATATCTCCTGCTCTGAAAGATATATGCCTGTCGCAAAATTGAACCTTGAAATATTACATATGGATTATGGTCTTGCTGTGTTGTGATTTGTTGTGATTGGTGCTGTTGGCAAGCAAGTATGAGAATGTTCATCGTTTGGGACTAATGGACCTTAGCATTATGGTCGTCTGCACTGGTTTTACAATGTAGTAAATAGTATGTTTACTACTCTACTTGATGGTCAAGTAAACATGATATGTTGTTGGAAGTGTTACAAAACATGGATATAAATTATATGGCTGACTGTGTGTTGCAATATTTGGATAACCAGAATTCGTATTGAAAAGTGATCCAGATTTTGCATGCGTTACAATTCATGTACGGAATATATTTCTTCTTTTCCCAGGAAGCCCGCGTATATCGCGTTTATATTGAGGAAGTTTCCGTATGGTCAGGGTGGAGATAGAGTTCTCCTGCTACGAGGCTTCGGCGGTCTTTCGCCTGACGTCCAAACTCAGCCCGCGCGCTCTCATCGACTCCCCTGCCGCCATTCTTCCCCTCTGGACCATCGACGTCGCGTTTGGCGACTTCAGGTAGCGAGATTCTTGCCGGTTGCTCGCGGCGGTTCCGATGATTTTAAAATAGAATGCGCTTCAATGCCGGGCACGTCGTCAAACAGCCAATAAACAAGGCACCAAATAGTTTCTTGATGTTACGCTTAGTTCGCATCAACTACATGGACGCTGGTTTCTTTATGGCCTGGTGACTCCCTTCGTTAATCACTCTCATATTTAATACTTTGGGTCCAGTAGAACTTTTAAAATATAGATTTTTGAATGAAAATGTAAAGAACCGAGATGAAGGTTTTGATTTCTTGTAGCTCTGGTTTCAGCGTGGGGGCCCTGCTAGGGGTGCTCGGTTCGATACCCCCTGGTCCCGACTACCTCCTCCGAGTCGTCGAGGGGGTCGAGGCGTGGCTCGCCTCCCTGCCCCCTCTGCCCAGGCGCCCACTGGTCACCCCGCAAGGGGGGGTCGACGCCCATGTGTGTCCTTCGGGGTTTGGGTGTCAGCGGGGAGAGGGGCAAGGAACGCATAAACGTCCCGGTCCAGTGGGTGGGGGAGAGAAGAACTGTGTTTGTTGAGAAGCTTTTGTGCACCACAGGCTGACTTTTCTTTGTGTTCTCATAAGTAATTAGTTACGTGGCAGGCTTGGCAGCAGCAGGCCTTGCTGGGGTGTAATGATGTTTCATAGGACGATTGAAGCAGGCTGTGGTGTGATGATGTATAGTAGCCATGTGATTAGCTGTTACTAGAGAGTAGGAGTGGGTGGAGAGTTGTGCGAGTGATTCTGAGGATTGGTGATGTAACAAATATAACTGGTATTGAGTTGAGACTCCGCTAAGAGAAATATTAAGAATTTGTAAGTTACTAATTCGTTGCTAATTAGTAACTTACTAAGAATTATTAAGAATTAGTAAATATTGAGAATTAGTTAGAATTGATAAGTTACTCCGTCATAGGAATACTTTGCTGTAGGTTTGTCTTGTAGCTAGAGCTACATGCTTTAGCAGGAAAAGATGTAATAATATATAAATGAGGGATACTTGATTGGCAGTATCATGATGAGAGGCATACTCAATACTTAAAAAATGATTGGCGTTCATTCCGATCACGATCAGTATGGGCATTCGTGAGCTATTGCTAGCGTAGTGGAGTTAAATTGAAGGTCTTGTGTGTCTTGAATGCAGGTGAAATACCTGTGAAATTTTCCAATACTAATGCATAAAGATCGCCAAGGCCTTTATACATTGAACAGTTGGATTGCCGTGGCATACCACTGCCAGCAGATGTTGATATTGTAAAGCAAGCTTTGAAGTTTCTGCTGTTCAGAGTTGAAACCCTTCAGGGGCGCAGCACTGATCACAACAAACCTTTTTGCAATCAGAGTCTCTCAAAACGCTGTTAATTTTATACAAGTTTCAGTTTTGGTTTGAGTTTGCTGTGCGAAACCTTAGAGTAAATAACTTTCAGTGCTTGTTGTGGGGATGTTCTTCTGGCTGTGGCTGTATTTCTGTACATGCATATAGTTCTTGTTAGTTTATTTGTGCACTGTTTCAGAAGTTTCAGGTCAGACTCTAGCACATTTCTGATGCCAAATGTGTCGGTTCCTTACTTGGTTGAACAGATAATTCTGCTGTTAATACCTCATCTGTATGAAACTGTGGATCGATCTAATGCCTATATTTAGTCTTAGTGGATGAAAAACTAGTTTCTAATATTTTCACTAAGCCCCGCATCTGCTAACTGTTCCCGTATCTGTAATTGCTGATTAGTTGTAGATGTACTGCATTTTTATTTTACAGTTTCAGGGCCTCTGTCTGTTCACTGTAATGTTCACTGGGCCAGTGAGACCCTGGACAATTTATGGCTTGTTGGAAGTTAGTGTCACCTCTGAGTACGATGGCTGAATCAATGTTAATCTTGAGTTCTCATCTCTCATCTGATCAGCACACTGGACGCGTTGCTGCAGGCATGACGCGTCACCAACAGTTTGGTTTTAATTGGATCGATGAACTATCAATGTATATAGACAACGTTCAAATGGCTTTTGAATGATATTTTAGTAACTGTGTCCAGTCAGAGACTCTTACGTTCTCTTGCAAAGACTCAGTTGTCGATTGACAACTGTTGTCATTGTCAATTGATTCAGAAAATTGTTACAAAAATGTTGAATTTTTCACGTTTTGTTGCCAATAGTGACAACAGGTTTCAATGTAGTCGTTTTTATTTACGGTGACAGTTTAGTTAGAGCCTAACCGGTCCTAGCTGCAAACGCAGTTACCCCCAGCGTGTTACCCCCAGCGTGTTACCCCCAGCGTGGTTCCTGCTGTTATGCCATTGGATTATGTTTAGCATTTTTGGTTAAATTTTTTCTAAACAATTTTTCTCATATCTGTCCTAAATCTAGCCTAATCGTATAACGACAAGATAACAAAATTCACAAAAGTTACTGTAGTAGCATTTGTGAGATGTGAGTATTTGCGGGTAGCGGAAAGCATATGTGCGCTGTAGCGTTACTACGTTTTGTAGTTTGAATGATATAGTCCGGGATAAGTTTACTACGAGTAATACGCTAAAAACGACTTTTTGCAACGGCTCGGATTTAGAAATGGGTAGGAGTAGCATTACTCGTAAAAATGGACGATGGTGGAGTAGGCTATACTCTAGGCCTACTCATTTTTTGAAAGTCATAGGAGTGCACTACTCCTGTTTTATAAGCAGGTGTAACGCTACTTCAATTTTGTTAGGGCTGAACTGAACTTTGGATATAGCTAATCGATCATTTCGATGGTTTTGGATTGTATAGTTTGTAGCACAACACTATTGATAGACCACCTGTATTTTATTGATAGACCACTGCGTATTTCATTTCTGACTATTACATGCTCCGTTCAACCGTTTTGCCTCTAACGTTATGTTGTACAACCCTTGTTTCACTGATTACACACGCTACTTATGCGATTTCTTTGTAATTTAGTTATTCGCTCCGTCTTCAAACAATTGTCGCTCTGATTTCGCACCAACCCGCATGAAGCGCAGTTGTCGCGCAAGGCTGCGAACACAGGATGCAGGATGAAGCGCAGTTGTTCTAACTTTAGAACTTGGTCGTCAAGTCTATGCTAACCTTAGCCTGATCTGTGTAAAGATCACGAATATTCTAGAAATGTAACACTGTTGTTAGAAGTGCTATGCCTATGCGGGTGGAGTAGGACGGTTTGGCGCAAGCGTGACTCGCTATCGAGGCCCAACTGTAGAGCGCTCTGCTCTGTTGAGATCCGGAGATTGCTTTCTTTGCTAAACTCTTCACTAGTTAAGGGTTCACTGCAATCAGATCGCTGATGTCCGACATCCTGGCATTGGCCCATCCACTACAGCAGCATGGGGAGCAGCTATAGCGTCTGCTCTTGGCGACACTCCGCTGGCTGGTCGAGGAGCGGTGGTGTCCCACGCTGGAGATATGAACCCCTTCAGTCCGTGTTCCAGGTCAATGGCTGCCCGTGTCAAGTGGTTCTATGGAAGAGGATACGGTGGATGAAGCGAAGAGAGGTGTGGAAGCCATGAACAAACTGAACCTTCTGAATCGGGCTGCAGAATTCGACTGACGCATTGTGGTCGCCTCGGATTTTTGTTATCCGAAATATATCGTGAGATTTTAACGCCAGTTGACGCAATACATGTACAAAATATCATAGACAATAAATCTACACCGGGCCCTAGCGGTGCATGCACTACGGTGTACTAATAACTAACCTTAATTTAATTTAATTAACGTTAATGTACTAATAATGACCTAATTAACAGTCATTGAAGATAAAACCACAAGACTTGGCGAAAGGTCCCCGATGGCGCCTTTCGGCGCCGAAACGGACTATAAGCCCAGTGATTTGATTTGTGATTTAGTCTAATATTAGACTAATTGCAGCGACCCAATTAGCACATCGTTTATTTGTTTGTTTCTATCCCGTAGGCTTATATAGTCCTTCTGAGATAACTTTATATCAGCGAGGGTAATAAAGCGGTCCGCATGCAGGCAATCTCAGTACTTAAAACTCATTTTTTCACTTAAAACTCATTTTTTTACTTAAAACTCATTTTTTCTCCCGCACCTACGATTCAAGCAAATGATGTTTTTTCATCTCCGTTTGCATGACATATTCTTGGTGCGTTAAAAGTGCAATATACATGCATGCATACATACGTATGTATGTATGTATGTATGCATGTATGTATATTGCACTATTTATATTGCATACAGTACACCTAACTGCTGTATAGCTAGAAAAGGACGGAAGGAGAGAGTATGCAGTGTACATTGTATGTCGCCAATGGTCAAGTAGCGTGTTCCATAGCGAGTTATTGGAAGCAACCGTCAGGATTGAACAGCCAAGTCCACAGAAGAGCGGAATATAGTGTAGCGTCGTGACAAGGTTGAGAGGGGGGGAGGTGGGTGGGGAGAGGGGGGGGCAGGGAGGGGGGAATAAATGGTCCATGGCATAAAAACGTCGACAACGTGCACGAAGTTGAGAGAGGTAAGGACTCGTAAACTATATCGCTTGTGCGGTTGTGCCGCAATTTCAAGGCATGTAGGAGTAGGATGATATGCCTAGAAGGTGAAATTTCCATAACTTAAGTTTTTTTCACACATACATGTAGGCCTAATATACTGTAGGCAACATGTATACATAATTTAGCGATCGCTACTGCCCTACTTCGCAAAGTTTGTATAAAATAGGGCTGAGGCTAGGGCCTATTTAAGAAACTAGGCCTAATGTCAAACAGACTAGCACAATGGTAGGCAGGGAAGTCTATCCTATGTTACACCTGAACTGCCCAAAACTGTCTGTTGACTGACTCCGCTAAGCCTACATGTAGCTATAATAGCCAGGGCATAGCTGATTGCCAAGCCGTACGTTGCCTGGCAACGAGACCTAGCCGATTGCCAATCCGTTGCCTGGCAACGAGACCCTACATGTAGCTGATTGCCAGGCTGTTGCCTACATAGCAACGAGACACTGATGGCCAATCCGTTGCCTGGCAACGAGCCCCTAGCTGATTCCCAATCCGTTGCCTAGCAACGAGACCCCAGCTCATTGTCAATCCGTTGCCTGGCAACGCGAACTATGTATCTGATTGCAAATCCGTTGCCTGGCAACGAAACTCTATAGCTGATTGCCAACTTTCAGTGATTGCCAATCCGTACCTTTTTTAACGTGAGACTATTATTAGGCTATGAAGGAGATTTAGTACCAAATGTTAGCATCAAAATTTAGATTTTTCTTCTGTTCTTTGGCGGAGCACCTGTCTACTCCAAGCGGAACACTCGTGATGCTCCGCGGCACATGATGAGAACCCATGGCCCATACAGCGTTACATTTTTGAGGCTATTATTGCAGGTGAGCTACTAATAATTTACGACGCAATTTTCGCTCGCTATCTCGCAACCAATCAGATAGTCCGACTGTCGAGCCTAGCGGGCACAAACATGTCGACGTCTCGCGTGACGTCACGCCCTGCGCCGCCGTACGACGCAGACAACCCGTACGCTCGCTGGCTGCACACCCACGACGTCATCTCTAATCCAGGTATAGCTTCGTGAGTGTAGGTAATAGGCTAAAATTATCGTTCTATTATAAATTAACAAAATCACAGACTTGACTAGAGATACATGTAGGCCTAATGCAGGGCCCATTCATTGCTTTTTTAACTCTAGGCTAATCTAAGACCCGAAGTGTGCAGGAGTATTTTTTATAGTCACCGTGTGAAAAATTTGTCAGCAAACTTAGATTCTTCTATACCATAAACTAGATAATTAACCGAAATAATAACCAGTGGCATCCACCAGACCGATTCAGAATAATTTGAATCTTTGTAGTGTATTAATTGTAGCTATAGTTATGCTTATAATTACGCCAGTGCCATCTGACATTGACAATTGATTTTCATTATGTTTATTCTTTTTATGTAAGTTAGTGCCGTATATATAGTTATTCACATTTCATACTTTGAGTTTTAGGTAGGACACTGAGGATTGTGGAGATCTGGAAAAAAAAATTATGCTATGATACATGTAGGCCTATTTATTGTAACTTCCAATTTTGTAGCCTAACTTCATACCATTTTCGGTACTTGTCTGTTATACGATCACCAAAACGACAACATAGCATAGAATAGCATATGGAACCTAACCCTAACCCTAACCCCAGCCCTAACCCTAACCCTAGAACCTGAATAAATTTGAATTTTTGATTTTCACTTCGTCATTACATTTTTTATATAGAATAAAAAAAATTAATTTTGGTGGTCGTATAACAGACAAGTACCCCATTTTCGAAACAATGACGCTTTATTTTTTAAAACGCGTCGCAAGTTGTAAGCTGATAACATTACGTATAATTAATCTGCAAGCGCTTGTTGCACAAAGCATCAATCGCTTCCATCCAGATTGTTCCAGATTTTAAAAAGAAATTGTTGCGGTACTTTTATGTTGCAGGGTTACCTCCCACCTTGTCTGCATTCGTCCCCGCCCACCAGACCCCAGCACTGCCCAGCACCACGCCTTCACTGCATCTCACAACACAAATGACGTCATCATGCGGACCGATACCCATGCGCTGTGACGTCACGAGATTATTTATAGAACAGCCACCTCAAGACACCACTAGGCTAACCGTAAAGCCTTCGTGCTGTGGCGTCATCGCTAGACGCGCGGGAATCTGTGACGTCACGAGCCAGGAGGACAGCCTTGACTCGAGTCGTTCTTTGGAAAGTGGGGATAAGAATAAGAAGAGAAAGAAGAAGTGCCGGGTGTTGTTCTCGAAGGCGCAGAGTTGTAAGCTGGAGAGCCGCTTCCGACAGCAGCGCTACCTGTCGGCCTCCGAGCGGGAACACCTCTCTGGGGTGCTGCGCCTCACTCCCACACAGGTCACAGCCAGCGTGTCGAATTGTTAGTGAGCTATGAAACATTATAAGGGTGTAAAAGATTAGTAGCAGCTGCGTTAATTATCATATAACATGTTATTAGGCGCATGGCTATCAGGTACATGGCACTGGCTTCATTGGGTATAGGTTCGTATTTGCCCCTATATGACATCTAATCGACGGCCAATTTCCAGCTAATTGCCGGCAGTTTGCCGGCTATTTGCCGACAAATGCCGGCATTTTCTGGCATTTTCCGGATATTTGCCGGCTATTTGCCGGCTATTTGCCGGCTATTTGCTGGCTATTTGCTGGCTATTTGCTGGCATTGCAATTTAAATTTTACTATATCAATCAATTTTATAATAATTATCTTAATTAAGTATTGTAAACCCCGAAAGAAATACTAGCAGGCAAAAGACAGGACCTGCATGGTGTTTGGTGCCTTACGTGCTGGCACCAAACACGTGTAGGGGTTATTATTAATTACTAAAGGTTAGAGCCTACAATTATTTTAATTTTGTGCGAACTGTAGGATTCTTGTTTTGTTCCCAGGTAAAGATTTGGTTCCAGAACCACCGATACAAATTGAAGAAGGCACGCACGGACAAAATCCTTCGACCAAATCCGCCATCGCTCTCTTCCCCCCCGATGGGCACACTGCTGGGCGCAAGCGTCCCCCTAAGTTTAAGCCACCATTTCACACTAGAAAACCCATCCCGAGACAATAAATCCTTTGATTCACAGCTCTACCCCATCCCCTCCTACCCCTGCAACGTTTCACCCCTCCCGCGCCCCCCACTTAGCTTTGGCTTATGCGCCCCACAGCAACCACTCAAAATGGCCGCCGGTGATGCCACGCCGTCTTTTAAATATGGCGGCTGCGCGTCACTGATGACGTCATCGCGTATTATGACGTCATCGCTTGCTCCCAGTGTTACAGACCACGTGGCCTATACGAATGGATACTCGAGAGGAGAGGCTGGTAGCTTAATGGGTGGACACGTGAATCTAGACGATCGAATTGCTGGGGGAAGAAGCAGTTTGGGGGTTGCATCTACGTTGAGTGGATTTCAAATGCAGACGAGTGACAAGGGCATAAACGATTTGAACTCGAGTTACTTGTCCTCATATTCTTTGGTACAGTCTCAGCCAACGTGGTGGTGATCGAGTTTATTGCATGCAGGGCATGCCTGAATTTATGCGGATTCGCATCGCAATTTACGATGCAATTTGACCCTTTCACCAATCAAACACAAATTTGATTCGCAAATATTGCGAATCAAATTTGTACTCGATTCTCAGATTTGTGTTAGTCGGCGTTCGATAAACTGGGAAGTGGTAGGCCTATAGCAGCAGGCCTGACTGACCTGACTTTTAGTTTACGTGCGGAAATAGCGAGACTATTAATAGCGCTGCGGCTTAATGAATAATCCATATTTTAAATAAAGCTGACTAATCAGCTGTCTGTAATCCCTTGAGCGATGTTAAGACCATATGAGAACTGCTAATTAAATTTGTGAAACTGCCAATCAAAATTGAATTTGATTAGCAAAACTGCTAATCGATTTTCTGGGCTTATATTCAGGCATGATGCTAGGATGTTTAATATTGCAACTGATATAGACTTCAGCTAGTTAAATCTATACTAAATCTATTGTATGTATGTATGTATATTGCACTTTTAACGCACCAAAAATATGTCATGCAAACGGAGATGGAAAAACATCAT
>JAQIWG010010225.1:0-10131 GCA_034695025.1 Chamaedrilus cognettii
ACCGGTGCCAGGTAAAACCAGGTAATTTAGTAGCATATTGTAGGTAAAATCCGCAGCATCGAGTGGAAACACTGGTTTGACCTTCATTACGAATTCACGAATTAAAAGAAGTCAGCTGATTAGCGCACTGTGATTTAAAAAGGTGAATTTAAACTTGTGATTAATGCATCGTGGTAAAGGTTTTAAAACCTAATAAGGTAATATAGACACATGAAAGCGTTTAGCACTTTGATGTTAAGCGCAGAAGTTGTCGAGGAAGGAAGGATTTAGTAAAACACGCCCGATTTGCGCATGCAATATGAATGACGCTAGCTAGTGAGCGATATTATAGAAAGTTTGTTACCGGTCAATTGAAATATATGGCCAACGATGACGAAACACCACAAATAATAATTGTATTGTTGTTTTTTATCTTATTAATACGGAATGTGTTAATCTCATCAGGATTAACTTTGAGTAGTACTTGTCAACTTTTCTTCGGCGGGTCACATTTCGGATTTATAAATCTTCGAGGGCCAGTTCTGGCGCTTTAGTCGAACCAACCACCGGGGTGGAGGTGGGGGGCGGGGGTGCTGTCAACTTTATCCGGTTAACCTTTACTTTGCGCATTCGCATTAGTTTTCTTATGAAATAGCGTACATTTTAAAGTTTGAAGATTTTCATGCGTCTAATCCTAGTAGGAGAATACCTTCTTTCAGCTCAGCTATTGTCGTTGATCATTGCATGATTTCAGCTCTCACTAACATACGGCAGCATAAGATGCTAACTAGCATTCCATTATAGTGCAGTGACCGTCGGTACTTGTATAACAACGTGACCGTATAATTATAATTATATTTAATCGATTAATATATTTAGTCATTTGGCTAAGAAACTATTAATCCAGAATGTTATGCCAAATCTTATTCCGAATGTGTATGGCATGCTTTGAACTGCGATAGGTTTTGTAACTGTCAATATCTTAATGGCAAATGAAGATTTAGATTGGAGACTAAGAGATGTGCCAACAGTTAACTTGCTGTTGTATAAGGTGCTTAACTTTAACTAATCAAATCCCTAAGATTTGCGAGCGAATCTTTTCCAATTTCTAATTAGTGCAGTATGATTTATTTTATGTTTACAGAGTGTGGACTAGTGAATTATGTCGCCTCCAGCAGGAGTGGGGGGAGCAATGTCGGAGGGTGATGTGGAGAGGGGGCGCAAGGTATTTGTGATGCGTTGCTCTCAGTGCCACACTGTGGAGGCAGGGGGCAAGCACAAGACTGGACCAAATCTACATGGACTGTTTGGCCGTGCCACTGGGCAGGCCAAGGGTTACACATACACCGAAGCAAACAGGGCCAAAGGTCTCTCAATCTATAAAAAGTGTTGACGTTTCTAAATTAAAATAAGTCTGTATCAGAAAGCAGTGCGCCAGTGGATGAAATATAAACTTAAATTATTGTACATATCTTGTATGCTTCTAAAGTAGTATAAATTATAGCCGATGATGTGTTGAAACTGTGTCGCTTTTCTCTTGTTTGATATTGCTTTTAATAATAATAACAATAATGCGCTAAGCAGTGGCGTCTATCCTGCCCAATTTTAATGTGGATAGTTGGCGCCCACATCCCCTTCAAAAATTTAATTCACAATTTTTGTGGATGAAATTTTAAAATAAACACTGCATGCACAAATCAGATTACGGGTATCATTAATCTGTTCCTCATAATTGCTGCACGTACAAGTTCACACAACTTCTGATTGCATCGTGCATAATACCTGATTTCCGCATGCACTATTTTCGGAACGTCACAGTCACATAATTTGCACCTCAAGTTATCTGGGCGACCCTATAACAAAAGTTTATTCATCTACCGGAGCATAAGAAGTTTATGAATTGGTGTAGACTAGCACCCAGCAAACTTGTAAATTATTGAATCAGCAGAAACATTTAGCATAACATCCTTTTCTGCAGCAAGGATCGTGAGATCGGAGAACTAGAGGTCTGCGCCAACCTGTTATTGTTGGGGGCGGCACCCCGGGTGTTTTCGATCAGTGGGGGTGGCGCGCCGACCGATTATGCTCGGCGACAGCAGTGAGTGAAAAATCTCGGCGGCGGCGTAAGGCCATTAAAATAGTTCACCCTTCTCAAAAAATAAAGTTGAGGATGAGAGTTGAGGATGAGTTGAGGATGAAAATTGAGAGTTGAGGATGAGAGTTGAGGATGAGAGTTGAGGAAGAGTTGAGGATGAGGGTTAAGAGTTGAGGATGAGTGTTGGGAATTGAGGATGAGAGTTGGGAGTTGAAGATGAGAATTGAGGGTTGAACTTGAGGATATGAGTTGAGAGTTGATGAGAGTTAAGGATGGAGGATGGAGGATTTAATAGAGGATTTAATTAACCACTGTTGACGATGACTTGCGTGTTGCAAATAGTTAATAATAAATAGGCCAATAGGGTGCAGTCGCTACAAGCAGCATCAGGCAGATTAACATCCAGTGATGCATGGAACGAGTTCATTGTCTCATCATGCAAGTTTTGAGTTCAAGTTTGAAGTCGGCCGAATGTAATAATAGTACTTCAATCATTTTATAATACAGTAATACTATTATACTTGCATGTCTAGGAGGGCCGGGGGCTATAGGCTATATCTGGCAGACTGGCAGCCATTTTCCCCAGGGGACACCGGACACCTAGCCTATCTAGAGGTTCCTGAGTTTAGTGAAAGGGAGTGATCGTTCCCTTGGCCAAAAATAGTCAAATTTACTAAAAAAATCACTCCCGCGCCCCCCCCAGGCCCCTCCTCAGCCTCCGGATCAGAAAATGGATCCGCCCCTGTTTTTTGGAAGTCTACATAGCTTAGAGAGCAGAGTCAAAACTGTTTTTCTGTAAACATGAATAGGGTGAAAATAATTATTTCCCGCCAATTACAAGGGATTTCATTTTCAATTCAGCCGACAGCTGGACTAATGCTCTGTGCATGGCTAGCAATAGCTCTCTCACAATCACAGCTTCTGAGACCTACAAGGCTTAGGCCAATTATTATTATTATTTATCGTTTCAGAATCGTCTGACGTGAAGCCTCTAGTAGAGTGATGTGGTACAATGTAATGGTATCTCTATAGCCAACTTACACGGCGCATCGTAATTGCATTCATTTCATAACCACTGATTGTTAGCTCACAATTTCCACATCCCTCAAACTTTCTGATAGTTTCTACATCCCTCCCAACGTCCCCCAAAACTGGCGCAGCTGCGCCAACAAGGTATAGGGTAGACGCCCCTGGCGCTAAGAGTCCGTTTCAGTGTCCATGAATGTCATTGAAGACTCAGTCTAAACTTATTCAACCCCTTCGTATCTTATTATTACTCTTTGTGTTGCTCTTCTCGTAAGCATGTCGAAGCACGGCACGGGCATGTGTGTATTTAACCCTTTAACTACTTACCCCCCAAGCGGCCGAGCGTAGGCGAGAGCCTGTTACACAAAATCCAGCCAAGCGGCCCGGTCAGGTGAACAGTGCTTAAAACCGTAGCCAGCCAAGCAGCTGGAATCAATATACAGTCATTCAGAGGCTTCCCCTGTAGTTAGTTCACATTGAATCGCTTCGCGTATAATTACAAGTTCATTGGTAGGATATTGAGGCATCAATAGCAACTACAAGCTTGTTTTTAGCTTCAGTATTGGCCAAGCTTCAGCTTAGGAAAACTGGTCTTTTTTATAATACCCAGCAGGCTTAATTTTCCTTCCGGTAGTGACCGGTAGCTACCAAAAGCAAAATTGAACGTTGCCAAAACCCCTTTGAAATAAATCCGTGGCGACCGGTAGCTACCGAAAGCAAATTGAACGTTGCCAAAACTCTTTTGAATTATATCCGTAAGAGGCTGGTAGCTACCAAAAGCAAAATTGAACGTTACCAAAACCTTTTCGAAATATATCCGGAAGAGACCGGTAGCTACCAAAAGCCAAATTGTACGTTGCGAAAAATCTTTTAAAATAGATCCGGTAGCGACCGGTAGCTACTGAAAGCAAAATTGTACGTTGCCAAAACCCTTTTGAAATCAATCCGGTAGCGACCGGTAGTACCAAAAGCAAAATTGAACGTTGCCAAAGCCCTTTTGAAATAAATCTGGTAACGACCGGTAGCCATCGAAAGCAAAATTGAACGTTGCCAAAACCCTTTTGAAATCAATCCGGTAGCTACCGAAAGCAAAATTGAACGTTGTCAAAACTTTTAAACGTCATGCTTTTTTCATAATAGGTGGGGATTAAAGAGTTAAGTTGCGTTAGTATTATATAGACCAGCGGTGTCAAACCTATTACGTAATTTTAACCATCGGGCCGGCGCATTTAAGACGTCGCGGGCTGCATGCAATGCTAAAATATCAACCCTCGGGCGGGCCGCACTTTGGGGAGGTCGCGGGCTGCATGAGGCCTCAGGCGGGCCGCACTTTTGGGGGTCGCGGACCGGATGCAATGCTAAAATCTAGACCCTCGGACGGGCCCCACTTTGGAGGGTCACGGGCCGCATGCGGCTTGCGGGCCGCCACTTTGACACCACTGATGTAGACAAACATAAAGAAATTTCTCTCTACATGCCCTTATCTGTTCAATTGTGCTTCTGTGTAGGTATTATCTGGGGCAAGGAGACACTGTACGAGTACCTTCACAACCCAAAGGTCTACATCCCCGGCACCAAGATGATATTCGCTGGACTCAAGAAGGAAGGCGAACGGGCTGATCTTATTGCGTATTTAGAACAAGTCACAAGTGACATTCCCCAAAATTAACTGCAGCAAACAAAATAAAAAAGTCATACAATGCTGGTTGAATAGTGGGATAAACGTCGTCCAGGCTATCCCCGTTCAGTTCACATTTACGTGATAATTTAATTTTTTATCATCAATTTTTGCTGCATGGCTAGTCAATTTGTATATCTTTAATCCGAAGATTGTAGGGTAGTCATGATAGACGTGACTGCCTAGCTGGTGCAAGTTTCAAGGGCGTTTCAGCTAAATCGTCTATGCTTTACAAGCCTACATGTATTTTTATTTCGCTAGACCTCAAAACTCGCTCCAGCTAAGCAGTCGTGACTATTGTCACTAAAACCCCAGATTCTAACTTTGGGGCTATATGGCGCAGGGCCAGCGCGTTAGGGCCCCCCGTGCCTCCTGGCCGGGATGGCCCACGCTTCTGGAGAGGCCCACTGGTAGGAAAAGTATTGAATTAGACAGCAGTTTATCCAGAAAGGCACATTTATACGTATTTTTTTCGGGGGCCATTAGAGGCCCACTGGGTTTGATGTAGGTTGCGAAAGTTTTCTTAAAATATTTCTGTCAGCACCCGCCTCCCCGTCGTGTGTTCAGAACAGGAGAGAGAAAAGCTGGTTGAGAGAAAAATGAAAATGAACTTCTTGGGGGTGGGACCAAGCGCACTCTAACGCCGGACCTGATGTGGCGCCCGCAGGATTGAAGCAAAGGAGCATTTGTTTCCTCAATAGTACTTTGGGGGCATTTCCCTTCGAGAAAGAAACCTAAGTTGCAAGGATTCACCCCCTGCAAACTGGAAAACAAGAGTTGATTAGCAGCTAAGAGCTTTCCAGAGCGTGCTTCAAAAGGCGACTAAAGAAGCGAGGCGATTCTTTGCTTGGCTGTCATGTACTGAACCGGTGCACTGGACTGGAATACTTTTTGCTAATACATCCGGTTCTTAACCTTTCAAAATCTTGTAAGTTCCAAGTGTCCTCTTGTGCATTTTTTGGGTGATTTTATGAATTCAGTTCAATTTCAGTTGACTGCAATCGACTAGAATCCTGGATAATTTTCTTGTAATTTAAGTTCATTAATTGATACTTCTGGTATGTTAATGTTCTATTACTATCAATCATGGTTCAGTGTTGTTACATTGTTAAAATGATAAAATAAAATTTGTATGATTAGAGTGTACCGTAAAGGTTTTTGACTTGTAGTTTTCTTGTAGGCTGTAGGATGGGTAGGTCAACTTCCAGTAGGCTACCACTTAGTTTAATAACAATCACTATTTTTGAGAAAAGAGAGAACCTTTATACTTACATTACTAATTTTTGCTACAAGTAACTAGTTGCTTAAAAATGTACAAAAAATAATAATAAAAGATGATATTCACAATATAATATAATTATTACATGTATATAAAGATGAGAAAATATTACTGTCAAAATTGAAATTTTTGTATACGGTGGATGTACTGTCAAACATAAAATTTTCGCATGTATGCGATTTTGGCGAATTTTGCGAATCGGTCACTTGCACAAATTACATATGCAAAAATTAAGCTGCAGGAGCTATTTATAATGGGCTCAAAAACACGAAAATTAAGTGCAGCTAAATTTCTGAGAGGCAAAGAAACCAGGAGGCAACAAAAAAACTAAGAGGCACAAAAACTGAGAGGCAAAATAACTTGAAGCAAAACACGCATGTTTAGCCTACAGTAATTTTGGTGAACTTTGCTAATCGGCAAAACTTGCAAAAATTACATACATGCGCCAAAATAAAGCGGCAGAAGCTATTATAATGAGCAGTCCTCTTAAACGTGAAAATTAAGTGCAACAAAATTTCTTTGAAACAAGCATGCCAAAATAACATGCAGCTAAAATTTCATGTTTTACAGCATTACATGATGTCATAAATTTGTCATAGGAATATTTGTCATAAGAATTTTGTCACTGATGAACAGATAGTTTATACATTTATTGGATTAACACGTTACTGTGCAAATGGCAAAAGTTGATATTGTTACAAACATAACATAAACGCATCATAATTACAAACTTGACGCATGCCTAACATAGAATAAAAAAACTTATGCAACATTTAAGTAATAGACATACCGTGCTCTATAGAAATGTTACATTTCTATACCTCACCACTTACAACACATTTGGCCCCTGCAGGCCAGGGAACAAAGAATTGGCTTACAGCCCAGAGCTCCCCGGGGGAGTTGTAAGAGGCGACAAAAGAAGGGGGAGCGGTTCTGTGCCGGCTCTCTTGCACAGAACCGGACTGTATATAGTCTTAGTGCTACACATTAAACATAAAATTAAAAAAAACATACAACAACCTTACTACTCTGTCATAATATGTACGTTTTAAAGTCTGTATACAATTTTAACACTGTAGTTCATATATAGTCTTGTAGAATGATGCTTGTGGTATATGCTCAAATGCCCTCTTTATATATCCAGTCGTGCCTTAACACACGTAGGCTGCAGCTTGTGAAAGGTGTAAAACTAGTCACGTTTAAAAAAAATCACTATTTAACCACTTCTATACTATCTCATACAATGACATACAACTCCTATATGCGTTTCCAAAATAATAATAAAACAACAGTATATAGCTCAAATATAACCAGGCATAAATACATAATTGGCATTTACTAACGCCATTTTCAAATTGATTTACAGAAGTCGTCCAATCAGCTCAAACTACAAAACATAACTTACACAATATCACAACTCACAACTTCTACAAGACCTGCTGCCTTAATTTTTAATAATTAATTGAAGGGCTTAAAATATACCAAACATGTACCAACAGTACCAAGCAAATCGAGCTGTATGGTTTATGATTAAAATCCGTTGAAACAGTTGACAGTTTCGAACTTCATAACACAAAAAATTGGTGGCAGTCAACGAAGTTATAAAATAGTTTATCAGTGCATATACCTACATGACTACAGTAAATTTAGACATGCCTTCAATATCTTTAAATGAGTTTTACTCGGTTCATGGTTAAAGGACTTACAATACGACTTACAATACGACTTACAATAGGACTTATAATAGTCCTTTGAACATAAAGTTCATGCATTAAGCCCTTAAATCGTCTGTTCAATCTGATAATCGTTTCAGATTTTGTAAAATTTAAAATATAACACCTTTACATCACATGGTTAGGCCTACTTAGGAACAGGTACATTAAGAAACAGATCTTCAAAAACAATCTCATGCCGAAGGCAAGAATCCCACGATCACATCATTCTCAACAGAATTTCTTAAGTCGCAAAAATTAAACTGACGAACTGCAATAATTTTGATCATAGTTCGGTTTAGCCCTCAGGAAAGCAGCGTAGCGCTACGCCTGCTTTATATAAAGCAGGCGTCGTCTTACGCATATGTCATGGCCTATGGCTATAGCTTTTAGCTATGCCACCTTTCCGTACACCATAGCTTTACTAAGCAATCGATGAAATATAATAACCTATCCTGTTTTATCTTACACAGGAAACCGCTACGCCGCCACATAAAAAAAAACACGTAGCCCTAGTCATTCACTCATTTTTAG
Source organism: Chamaedrilus cognettii (assembly GCA_034695025.1). Taxonomy (NCBI): domain Eukaryota; kingdom Metazoa; phylum Annelida; class Clitellata; order Enchytraeida; family Enchytraeidae; genus Chamaedrilus; species Chamaedrilus cognettii. Next base: position 8,304 of record JAQIWG010010225.1, read on the forward strand.
GCGCAGCCCTACGCCTACCCCTTTCAAATTTGACATACAATTCCTAAAAAAAAACAGTTTTAGGCATACTAGAATTATGCAACAAAACAATGTTAATCAGCCTATAGATGTACACTGTGTCCTAGATATGAAGACGGTCTTGTAACAGGTTTACAAAGCCCCAAAAGTTGTCAAAAAAATTCTTATCAGTATAACTAGCATATTCAGTTGATCATGTTTTTGCATTGAGATCTTTCAAACCAAAAACTATTCAGCCATCCACATGTCTTGTCTTAATATAATGTCAAATACCTCGCAAAAATATTTATTTCTAAATCCTGTATATTATAAACCCGCAATATATTCTTTCAATAAAGACAAACCCAAATCAGCAACAAAATTGACAATGATGTTACACTAGAAGCTAATAAATTTGTTCCAGAGGTATTGCTTGTTTTGTGTATCTCCTATATACATGGTGAGCCAAAAGTATTGCACCAACTTTGTACACGTATAACCTTGGTACAATCGCAATGAATCTGATGCCCGATATTTCGAACTAAAGCCAGTTACATTGAATATAAGGCTGCCAAATGACAAGTTCATAGCTTGCGTTCCTACTGTTTATATAATTTGCGTAATAGGCCATATGCATTCATTTGCAACGTAAACACTTACATAATTGTTTCATTTCCGTCTTCTTCTGTTTGCATTAAACAGACAACAAATTTTGATTCAAATTACAAGAACTTAAGACAATTTGATACCTATCAAATGCAGAATGGATTCACTGAGCTATTTGGAGTAAAAGTAATCTCAATCAACGAATTAGACAAACTTGTGCTTCTCGAGCCGCAAAGCATGAACCTGCCAGTGACCGTTCTGCAAAAATTGGCTGTTTGGAACAAGGACGGATCCAGGATTTGTTGGTGGGGGGGGGATGAATACTTGTATCTATAACTTTGTACATATATCCTCCATTTTCCCTCCGAAACGTACTCATGAAGGGGGGTGGGTGCTGAAGAAACTTTTGTCACACATGACCACCTTTATCAAATCCATCCATCCAATCCATGCATCCAGACCATACATCTCTTACATTTCACTTAGGATCTTATGCTTTACTCTAGAACATTTTATGCATAAAACATTTTATATCGCTCATTGCTACATCTGCTACTGTTTTATCCACAATTTTGTTACAAAAAAAAAGAAAATTATGCCGGTGGGGATTATACATCCCATCCACCCCCTCCCCCTGGATCCGTACTTGGTTTGGAAACGATTACTCTTACGCATAAAGTCCTAGCGCCACAAGTATGAAATCTGACAACCTTATAGCTAATTTATTTGTCTTTAATTTCATACATTGGGCATCAGGTTTGTTGACAAACTATCATAGTTCTAGGCCTTAAAAGTTGACACAATACTTTTTAACCCCACTCTTAAGCGTCCGTGTATGATGGTATAATAAAGACATCGTGATGAAAAGCCGGCTGGTTATTTGATTATCTACTACGTTCTACGTCCCCTCTAACTCTTAGTGTCCCATGGCCGTAATGAAGCCTCTGGATGCCTCTCTCACTGCCATAACCCTACACACAAATTTTTTAGAGAGCGGGCTACTTTGCAGTCAAAAAATCACCTGAGCACAAATCTGCCCTCATAAGAAAGAACTACGTAACTGAAATTTTGACCGTTTGGTGTTAGATGCGGTTTCCACATGCTTCTGTGGTCATACACCTCGGTAGAAAGTAAGAACCACGTATCTGGGTTCTATCATGTAGAACTAGCGTTAGTAAATCGCACGTATCTACAAACATGATATCAAACACTAAGTAACAACTAC
>JAQIWG010010226.1:0-10129 GCA_034695025.1 Chamaedrilus cognettii
ACCTGGTACGTATTACCTGGTACGTATTACCTGGTACGTATTACCTGGTACGTATTACCTGGTACGTATTACCTGGTACGTATTACCTGGTGCGCTTACTATACGCGTCTTCGAATTTAATCGTTTAGATTTGACTGCATAACGTGCGATCGCATTCCGGCAAATCCAAGCACTATGGACTACCGAAGCGCTGTCATTCTAAGCTCGACGACTTCGCGCCGTTCTTAAATAGCGCTCCAAGTTCTGAACTCCAACGCGCGAGCAACTGCCGATGCGCACGACGTTCAGCAGCGACGCTGCGAAGTCGCTTCGCGATTTTGTCGCCGTAACTTCACGCCGCCAAAGACATCGCGTCGCTTGTGGTGCTATTCTTATGATCATTCGCTGGGAAAACAAACAGTCCATAACTTGCCTAAAGAAACATCGAGCTGTCTGGAGGGTTGAAGTGTTTCTTCAGAATTTTAGGGGAAAATAGCGTCAAAACGTTAAGTAAACGCGGACCCATGCCCGCTAGAGGCCTATTGACATCTATAATGACCTATAATGTGCTCAATTTGGCAAATTCTGAAGCATGCTATTGGGAGCTTCAATGCGTTCACAAAATCCTTTTCCCTTGAGCCTAAAGGCCGACATATAGCGGAATAAGAACACTTTGTATCTACAAAATAATTAGTTAAACTAGGTTTTATTTAAATCGCGATTCCAAAGCTTTCTGCTCTTCAAAGCATAGGCCTATTTCGAAATACGATCCTTCAACTTTTGACTCTTGCCGTCTCAGATCTTTTTAGATCCGATACAAAAATAGACGCTCATATTTATAGACACCGCCCGATTATATTCCTCCCACGCCTTATTGGCATATCCACTGTTAGGGTTTACTATCCCAACAAGCCTGCCATGACTTAACCCACCGACAGTTTCACTTAATTCAGGAGCCTAATTTGCAAACACCATGCGACTTGAATCTTTAGCCTAATTGACAAATCACTGCGGCACTACATGTATACGCGTACATGTAGGTAAAGGGTGAACCAAAAACATCAAACCGCCCTGCCATTGCCAATTGCATAGTGCGTGACTATGCAATTCATCCTCCATGACGACAAGTATTTTTTGGTCCACCCTGTAGGGTCGCTGATTGAGTTACAAGGAGGTGCGGTCTCAGAGGTAAGCGATGCCGGATGGGACTCCCCATAGACACGGATTCGAAGTCGACGCTTGTTAGACGGGCGACCAAAGCGCAGATGTCACGTCACGGAGAATAACCCTTTGGTTTCGCACTCTACATCTACGCGCGTTCCGCTTTAACTTTGAAGTGATCCTAAATTAAATTTTATTCCAGTCTTAATCCAGCGTTTTCTTAATAGGCCTACGTGTAAGTAGTTTACTATAGGCCTACTTACTTTAATGAAAGACGATAGCGAACTGAACGACGCAGAGTTACTGAGCTATGTTGTCTTGTCGGCGTGATAAAAGAGGCTCCTCATTTTGTGGACAACAAATCGTTATATTTTATCGTAACATATAGGCCTATGTACACCTTTTTCCAAAAAATAACATCTGCATAGACCCCGAAACAGCCAAAAAGACTTAGTTCTTAAACTACATGCCCTTTTATGCTATAGCGGAATGCGTAGACGGTCCTATAACGTATGAGGTGCATGGTTACGAAGCAACGATAGGGGGCCTACTGTGATAAACAATACGATGACGTCGTAGCAAAGTTGACAGAAGCCCGGCCAAACAGCCGGGTCATTGTAGGGCCTCCTATACCAGCCGTTATACACCACCCCTACTAGACTGCTGTAACAATGACAGCACGCATCTGAAGGCTTAACATCTAGGCGTAACATCACAGTCTCGAAATACCTCGCGGAGTAGACCTCCGCCTGTTAGTGATAATTAACTTTGAGGCTTGCAATAGTCATCGTTGGACCAATTGGGCGTTCTTAGTCGGATCTGTTGCAAGATGGCGTTCAGGCCCGCAGCCGCTGAACTACAAGCGGGCGCTAGTGCGAGTGACGAAGGTCTGCCGAACTTCTTCACAGAAAGCATCGTCAGGGAGTTCTCGTACGAGTGGCCGATACATGTGAAGGACCTCTTCTCGGACTCGGACGTCAAGAGCGCGGTACAAGCCTATTGTATAGAATTGGCAGCAAAATAGTTCACCATCATAGTGTACCATTATAGTGTACCGTCATGGTGTACCGTCATAGTGTACCATTATAGTGTACCGTCATAGTGTACCATCATAGTGTACCATTATAGTGTACCGTCATAGTGTACCGTCATAGTGTACCATTATAGTGTACCATTATAGTGTACCATCATAGTGTACCATCATAGTGTACCATCATAGTGTACCATCATAGTGTACCATCATAGTGTACCGTCATAGTGTACCATCATTGTGTACCGTCATAGTGTACCGTCATAGTGTACCGTCATAGTGTACCATCCACCGTCAGTCCCCCACCCACCCGTGCTGACGGTTCAACAGGGGAAAAACAGTACTGCTTATTTCAATCCCCTGACCTGCTTCAAGCAGCCATCAAGCTTGCCTTTGAAGACATCATGTTTTAAGGCATAATATTTAAATATTTAGCGTCTTTAAACATAGCGCCGCAGAAGCGTCAATGGTGGGGTGATCTGTGAGCATCGGGCCTCATTGAGGGAGCTAGCATCTAGTTCGACTGCATATGTATTTTGAAGCGACGGTTTAAAGTTTGAACCGTCGCTATTGTAGCTTGTTTAGTGTAAACTGAATTTTATGGAGCTGCGTGTACATGAAGGCTCTCCGAGATGATTCGCGCACATTATATTCTAGCGGCTAGTATGGGCACTCACTTAGACAATATAATGTACAGGCCTAGGTTACCTGTAACGATCCTGTTGCTATACCTACACGCACGCAATGGCGTGACTATCCGAGAAGCATTCAATGAAGCATTCAATGAGATAAACCTACAGCTTAGCTAAGACAAGCCACGGTAAAACTGCAGTTTTTCTTGCTTGTACAGGCGTTCTCGAAGGAGGGGGAGGGTACGGGTAACTGGTGGCTGGAGCTCGTGTCCCGTCAGGACGCGAACGGGGACCTCTGCGTGCGGCTCGGCATCAGGCTGCTCGCCGACTCGCGGCCCGTAATCGGACAGGTCCGCTTCTCTATCGACGGGACAGAGTTCCAAGGCAACGAGGTGAGTGTTGAACTTAACTTAACTTACTTTAACTTATTTAACTTAACTTAACTTACTTTAACTTAATCGAAGTATTAATAATTATCCATCGTTGCTTTGACTTGTTGATCCAATGCAATGCAACAATCTTTGCAGAACGTTGTAAATATGAAGTTTAAAGTATACATCGATCTAATTAAAAAATTATTGACAATAATACATTAAAATACAGTAAAATACAGTAAAATACAGTAAAATACAGTAAAATACAGTAAAATACAGTAAAATACAGTAAAATACATTAGAATCCACTGTCATATGTTAAGATGCATTAAAATACAATCCGGTGGAGTGAAAAAAAATTTAAATAGTCAAAGAACAGTTAAAGTCGGGTAGTCGCCCGTCTGGGCCCTCTCCAGAAACGACTCTATATCTGCCCCTCCCTCTCCCCACTCCATCGCCCGTCGGCGAGCGTCCCTACCACCGCGGCCGCATTGCCTCTCTTTAACTTAATTAACTTAACTTAACTTACTTTAACTTAACTAACTTAACTTACTTCACCTTAACTAACTTAACTTACTTTAACTTAACTAACTTAACTTAACTTACTTTAATTTAACTATCTTAACTTACTTTAACTTAATTAACTTAACTTAACTTACTTTAACTTAACTAACTTAACTTAACTTACGCACAGGTTTTTGAAAACTATACTCAGCTTGTGTCCAACCGTACAGCTGTCTAACCTAACCTCTACTTATCTCATACAATCAACTATTTTTGTTCGAATATTGTTTTCTACTCCGAATGAACGTTCCAGCGATATAATTCTGTTGATAATTATCATCAAATTTGTCCAATCTATTCTTGAAACAGTAAGGGCCGGTTTTTTTCAATACGGATTTAATGGTGGTTCAGGATTTAGCCTATTCAAAAAGGTGGGCTAAATCCTGAACCACCGTTAAATCCGTGTTGAAAAAACCGGCGCTAATAATATCTGCATCGACAGTAGGATGCGGCAGCCTATTCCAGCTATTAGTTACAGTCCTTTATGGTATGATGGCTGATCCTGTCATGACCTGTGTTGACTAAAGAAATGTGTTTCTCCGATCTGCATAGCATCTCTTTTAGATAATTTGTCGCAATTGCTCGGGCATTTCACATTAGATAGGGAATCTATTTTTAAAAAGTTATCAAGTTTCTTTTTTCAAATCCCTTAGCATGTTTTCTGCTTATAATACTCCGCCAAGATTTACCGCCAGTTTTCTCTCTGCCGTTGAGCAGGTGGTGTGTTAGTTCCAAAACCACTGAGTTTACCATCAGTTTTATTTCCCTCGTTCCGCAGGTTATCTCTCAGTTCAATAACCACTGAGTTTGCGCCAGTTTTGCCTCCCCCGTTGCGCAGGTGGTGTGTCAGTTCAACCCCCTGCAGCCCGGCGAGCTGGCAAGCGTCATGTACGCCCTGCCCCTGGTCGTCATCACCAGGTGGACCAATAGCAGACTGGAAGACGAGAACTTGACGGTCCACTGCCACCTCTGGCTCTTCCTGCCCGTCGTCTGTCTGCCCATGAACAGACTCCAGACGACCGAGGACAAACAGGTTCGGGGCACGGGGCACGGAGCACGGGCCCGCAGTGAGAAATTGAGGTTTTTTTCATGAACAGACTCCAGAATCAACCCCCTGAAAGTCGAGGAACAAAGACTTGGCTTGCAGCAAAGACTTTACTTGCAGCCCAGAGCTGCTCAACCTGCCACAAGGCTCAACTACAAGGGTCACAATATTATATTAACCATTATTTGGCGGTCTATTCGACAAGGTGTTCGACTGAACACATTGATTTTGACACTTTAACTTTGTGAAGAAAGCTCCTACACGCTCCTACCTCCCTCTGCGAACGACTATTGTTTGACTTAAATTCAACTTCGATTTGGGTAAAATGGTACTTGTTGTCGGTTTGGTTTCATGGATCGATATGCTGTCACAGATCTGGCCTGTGCTAGAGCGCGAGGACTTGTGGGATGCGTCGCGCGCATGGGGCAGTGACGTCATCATTCGCTGCCTCATCCACCGTCTAAGAAGTGAGCCCAGGTCAGTACCGGAAGCGCGAACATACCCCTGCAAGCTGGTGAACGAAGAATTAGCATGCAACCCAGGGGCTACCCAGGCGATTCGTAAAAGGCAACTGAAGAGGAGGGGGGAGCGGTTCTGTGCGTGGGCCTCCGCATGGAACTACCGGACTGTGATAGTCATTGATACTACGCGCAGCCCGTAAACACCCAAAACCACCAGTGCCGGATGCACAAATAAAAAATCTGCGCGATTTAACTATGCCCTTGTCTCAACGCAACCATCGCGAATCGCTTGATATTAGTTTAGGGTTAGTTTTTGATTAGATTGGGTTTAGAATAGGTTAAGAACCGCACGTGTGTGTGCGTGTGTGTGATGTAGGCAGGCCCTATGTATGTATGTTTAGTGCACTTGTAACGCACCAAAAATATGTCATGTAAACGGAGATGGAAAAAGCATCTTTACTTGAATCGTAGGCGCGGGAGAAGTGCAGCAGACTACACACAGAAAGCGGTTTTGAAGAAATGAGCTTTTAGGCTAGATTTGATGGCAGGTACGACCGCGTGTCCAAGTCCCGTGACGCCCTATCTGACCCCTACGGCGCCTCCCCCCGCCAGGCACCCTCAGCCGACAGCGGCTCCGGGGCCGCCCTCTTCGTCGAACTCGGCGCGGCGGGGGCGGCAGGGGAGGCGGATGACGTCACGGGGCGCAGCGAGCCCCCCAGCCACCCCGGGGCGGGGGGGGTGCGGGGGGGGATCCATGGCGCCAGGGAGGCGGCGGCGGCGGCGGCAGGGGGGGGCCGGCTGGGGATTAACGCGGCGCGCGCGGGGATGTTTGTGAGAGAGGGGGAGTCACTGGGGATTGGGAATGCGGAGGGCGGGTGGGTGACACGGAATTGTAAATTGTATAATTTTAACGCGCCTTCAAATTATAATTTTATTTTCGTTTAGCGCCAATGAGTTGCAAAATAGACTACACTCGATTCAGAGCTGCGCTAATGCAGAGTTCACTGCTGTTACAAATGTTTAAATTTAAAATTTTAATTTTTATGTTGACGATATTTCGAAAGTCAAGATCACAAATATTAGATGAAGACTAGTTTCATATCCATGCGTTTATAAAACATGTACATGTATTTTTATCAAGCTATAATATTTGTGTGACAGATACGCTCAAAAAACCCATGTATCACAGATACGCTCAAATAACCCATGTATCACAGATACGCTCAAATAACCCATGTATCACAGATACGCTCAAATAATCTATGTATCACAGATACACTCAAATTATGCCTGTATCACAGATACGAAAGCGACACGTCCATCGACAACTACTCAAACCGCTCCTCCCCCGGCACCCACCCCCTTCTCGACACCCCCCTGGAGAACCACAAGGGCCCCCGCACCACCACCGCCACCCCTAACGACCTTCCCAAGCAGGGCTGGCTGCTGGATGCCACAGGCACGGCCCCTCCCTACCGGGAGCTGCTGGGGGGCGGGGCGAGGGAGGGCAGGGGCGTGGCCTATTTCCGCGAGGGGAACTACGTGGAGTTTCGCGTGCACAGGATCTATCTGAGGTTGAGGTCGTACGTGTTTCGTCAGATGCTGCTCGATCCCCGCGTCAATCTCATTGAGGTACATGCGGAACCTTCATTTCATACCTAGTTCAGTTATGGTAATAAATCATTTCCGTTTTAGTTTAAGTGCAGTTTGGTATCAATCGTTGCAATTAAATTTAAGTTCTAGTTCAGCAAATCATTCCAGTTGTAGTTCGAGTTCAGTTCGGGACCTCGTAATTTCAGTTGCAGTTTACCAAATCATCAAGTTCCAGTTAGTTCGAGACCAATCATCGCAGTTACAGTTCATTTACTGTTCAGCAAATGATTTTGGTTCAAGTTTAGTTCGTGACCAATCATTTGATTTAAAGTTCAGTTACAGTTCAGTAAATAATATCAGTTTAAAAGTTCTGTTCGGGACCACTCATTTCAATTACAGTTACAGTTCCAGTTCACCGAACAAGTTTCAAGTTCTAGTGACTCCAGTCTCATTTCAGTCACAAGTTCTAGTTCAAGTGACTCTAGTCTCATTTCAGTCACAAGTTTCAAGTTCTAGTGACTCTAGTCTCATTTCAGTCACAAGTTCTAGTTCAAGTGACTTGGACCTATAATTTTAGTTCAGGTTCAAGTTGAAGTGTACCACTATATCGCTGCCTCAAAGCAGAAGGCCTCAAGTCGCAATTCAACTCTAACAACGCTACATTGCTTGAAATCAGCCACTGCCTGCGTACAATGAAGCCCGATGTGAGAGACTGCGTACAGGCCTCGTAGCATTGATTTACCGTAAAACAGGCAATTTTTGCTGCATGCACGCTATTTTTACGGTTTGAACTCGGATAAATTTTTCTGCATTTAATTTTCACATTTTTTGAGGTCTGCCGGCTACGTATGAATTATGCGGGTTATTTTTGCGCGTGAATTTTTTTGCGATTTTGGCTGATTCTCAAAATTCGCTGAAGATGCATGAGCGTGAAAATTTCATGTTTTACAGTATTATTATCAAGTTTGGATGCTCGTTGCGTTGTGCTTTCAGGTAGTGGACGTAGATGCTGACACGATGGAGGAGCTGCTCAAGTTCCTCTACAACGGAGCCGTCTCCCCTCAGACCCTTCCCCTCATGGCAGACCGCCTGCTCTATGCCTCTAGCAAGTACATGGTAGGGGAGGCAAGCTGCCATTGATTTCTGTAAAACATGGAATTAAGCCACGCGCTATTTTAGGGGCTTTGGCTCTAAGAAACTTTGCTGCGCTATTTTGCAGCTCCTTTTGGTCAATTTTTTTTATATGTTTTCGGCAATGTTTTTTGTCGTGAAAGCGCACGCATCTATTTTTTGCAACGCAAAACGCAGTCATTTCTTGTAACGGCAAAAGTGGCCCATTGGCATCCCAGTGAACTTTTGTAGGGCTGGTAGGGGCCGTGGTGGCAAGCGTATAACCTGCGCTAGCATGGAAAAGGAACGAGAAAAATGGAAATGATGATGACGATGATGACATGGAATTGAAGAATTGAGTGGAAAAAAGGAAATTAGGTCAAATGTTCTGACGTCGTGGATGTCGACAACCCCATTAAGAGAAACCGTGAATTGTCACTGGCCGACGGAGCCATCCAATAATTTGTATTAATAAAGAATGACAATTATAGATAAGAGCAATAAGCACTTAATGATTTGTCTGTGAGGTCGACTACCTAAAGCGTCAGTGCGAGGCTGTACTCGCCGCACTGCTGACCCCGGAAAACGCCTGCAGCACTCTCCTCCTCTCTCACGTCTGTCGCTCCCCAGAGGCCAGTCTTCTTTTTCTTCTTCTGCTTGTTGTATTTATTACTTCAGTAGACCTATGCGACACGATGGAACCACACAATGGAGAAGAGGGGGGGAGCGGTTCTGCTCCGCACAGAATTAATACACTTTGAAAGTATTTTTTAAAGGAATTCATTTGTGCTATCGTTAGAAAATATCCATTAGGAACGAGGCCTAAGAAAGAATTTGCAAGTGTATCCGTTTGTGTTTGTAGATGGTTTTTTTTTGTGATCGCTTAAGTTTCGTTCATTGCTCTCATTGATAGATCTAAACTGCAATAAGGACAGTTTTGGGCAGTAAAATTAAAGAGGCGGCTGGGCAGGGGTATACACGTTTTTTTGTAGTGTTTCTCGAATAATAATAATAATAATGATAAAAAAATAATAATAAAAATTAAATTTTGAATAAATATGGTAGTGGAATTGAAGTAAGTACAGCATCTAATGACGTCATCGTTGATCTCAACCCCCGTTTTGTTTTTTGTTGCTTCTTTACATATAATGCCTGTAACTCGTTGTCTGTCTACATTGCGCAGCTCAAGGACAGCGTGGGGCAGTACGCACTCAAGGAGTACCACGACATCTTCAAATCCGTCACGTTCCACAAGTTCCGCACGGAGCACGTCAGCCTTGCCAACGAACTCCTCATGACCATCTTCACCAAGTCCTCCATCACGAGGCTGTAGCCGATCCTCACCCCCTGCCGGCCGGGGAATGGAGAATCGGCCTGCGGCCCGGAGCTCCCCGGGCGAGTCTTAAATGGCAACTGAAGAGGGAGTAGCGGTCGTGGAGCTCCGCACGGAACCAGAAACGGCCGACAGATTCAAAAATAGACAGCGTCTTCCGTTAATTCAAATATAAATTTGCACAAATGTATAGCCGTCGCATGACTACAATCAATATAATTTTGTCATTATTTAAATAACATCACGGATGACTTTTGTGGTAGTTTAGTAACCGTAGATGTGGCGTGTATAAAGATATTTATCGTCTATGATGCCCATTGGGTAGATTAATTACCCTTGCTAAATTGAAAATTGAAGATATTGAGTAACTTTGATAACAACGTGATAGTATGCAGGATCGTGATAGCCTTCACACACTGCTGGCGTTAAAATTATATTTTAAAGTGAACCATTCACGACAACGTTCTGTGCCGATATCATTGTGGGCTAGTCGAATTAAAAGGTCGTCATTTTGCTGATTGTGTGTGTCGTACAGATTGTATTCAATAAAAATTGCCTCTTCTTGTAGGTGCTTCATTACTACCAAAGTTGGTGCTGCATGTTCAAATCCAATCGAAAATTGCGTTTAGATGCTATCATCAGGGCAATCATATAATATTATTATTTGTATTTATTCCAAAACTATTATTATATAATAGTATTGGTCCCAACTTAAAAAAGAAGAAATGCGCCGTGGCCGCGGCTCCCAAAATAGTTAATTCGTCACTCACTGTTTGTTTGTTTCCTTCTTCCGGTTCCGTAACCCTCCAGTGTTTTCGTCGAAAACATGGCGGCAAAGTAATAATAA
>JAQIWG010010227.1:0-10129 GCA_034695025.1 Chamaedrilus cognettii
ACTTCGAAGTTTTGGGTGGATCCGACCAACGCCAGAGTTCAACTCGCGCGCGATCTTGGCGACTACGAAACTGGGGCAAACGGAAACGTGGAAACTAAATCATCGCGATACAGTTCAAGCCACGGATGGATAGATAGACGGAAACCGAGCGTTTTGCTTCAACAGCTGTTATACAGTTCGGCAATAAGGAGCCAGAGACCGGTCACTGCTGGTCAAAACTACGCAGGCTTCTACAATCCACCCGACAACGTCGCAGGGTTTAATAGCTACGAAGACAACCCGATCGGGCCTAAGGAAGAAGATGCCGTTGACAAATTAAGTGGAGAATTAGACGTCAGAATTTGGCGGGGGAGTAGGCCTAGTTGTAGAGCGGCGCTGTTGGTGTACGACCTGTTGGGAGAGTGGGAGGCGGTCAGGAGACCAAGCACGAGTCGCGGGAGATATGTAGCAAGTCGAGATGATGAAGAAGATGATGAACAGTTCAACGAAGGAATGTTTGAGGAACCTCCGGACAACGACAGCAAAAGTTTCACTACAGAACCCAACCATGAACGCGATTTTTCGAACACAAAGAGTCGTCATCTAAGCGCGGCAAACGGTCTGGAAAAACCTTCGGCTATTCTTGACACGGAGGCACACGGGGGTGGAGGGTCGCGTGGGAAGCGTTTGCATAATCAGCCAGTGGCTCCCGTGAACGAATACAGCCAGCAGAATCCGCGCAAGGTCATCGATCCATCGTTCTACGTCATGGGCATCGGGCGCAAGTAGAAGGGCCAAGTGCCCTTACAGCCCTTACTCGGTTGTGCACGACGTCACACGACTGACGATCACTTAGGTCGGATTTCAGAGATATTCCTCAGATTTAGGGCCGAAGTTATAGTCGTTACTTGAGCGACGGCGGCTACTTGAGTAAGAAAATCGCCCATTTTCTGTTACTCGAGTAGCCGCCGTCGCTCAAGTCACGACTATAACTTCGGCCCTTAGTCTTACATGTAGCTACTAGGCACACTAGTGCCTGTGGACGTGTCCATGTACGCCCAAAGAGCGTTTCATGCACGTGCTGTGACGTACCTTGACACAGGTACGCTCTTGTGTGTTAAAAGTGCGAGGTATATGCAGCTGTGGGCTTACTTTGATTGGCCCAACGTTCAGTTCGTCGGATCTATGTAGCTTAGCTATATACCATTATTTACTATTCCCGACTGGTAATTGTGTTGTAGGCTATAGCCTATTTAGAAAGAGCACACTAGACAATACAGCAAAATAAATTACTATGTTAAATCTTTATGATTTTTAATAGTGCAATAATTGGTCGAATCAAAAACAGTAGCCTAGACATAAAAACGTTAGCCGCAGGCGATTAGAAAAAACTGAGCTGCCAACTCTGCAGGCCAAAACCACCAATTGAAATTGTTCAAATCGGGCATGTCCTAGGCGCTAGATGCGCCGGATACGCGACAGTCACTGACGCCTCATGGGTCCGGTGACACCGGCGCTACGGTTGTCTTCCTTATTCGCCGTGGCCCTGTCCCACGGGAAATGTTCCCATGCACTACCGCACCTGCATTGCCTCGCTGGAGCCTTAATTTGCCGCAAGAAGGCGGTTGGCGATCGGTGGCCAGGCTGCTAATGAAATAAGATTTCATTGAATACAAATCTGCTTTCCGGAGTGTAGGCCCAACGTGATTCAGCGGAGAAACTATGTCCAGCCTTCCGAACATTGGGAACAGAAAAAAATGAAAACGGCGCTAAAAGAATGGACAGCGTGTAGTTGTAAGAATTTATACTCGACCTCTCCTCTCTTCACAGCCTGGTCAGCGTGCAAAACTGCGTCGAGTCAGAGAGAAGAAGATACCCTGAAGAGCGTCCTTCTCTCTTAACATCTATCGTGGGGGGGGTTCTGTGCTCAATAGTGCAGCAGTCGCAGTGAGATAGACCTATATGCACAGATAGCCCGACACACAGATAGCCCGACATACAGACATCCCGACACACAGATAGCCCGACATTCAGATATCCAGATACACAGATAGCCCTTCATACAGATATCCCGACACACAGATAGCCATACATACAGATATCCCGACACACAGATAGCCCGACATACAGATATCCCGACACACAGACAGTCTGACACACAGATAGTCTGACACACACATAGCCTGACACGCCGATATCCCGACACACAGATAGCCCTACATACAGATAGCCTGACACACAGATAGCCTGACACACAGATAGCCCGACACACAGATAGCCTGAAACATAGATTGCCGACACACAGACGGCTTGATGCACAGATGACTCTACACACATATAGCCCGACACACACATAGCCTAACACACAGATACCCGACTCACAGATAGCCCGACACACAGATAGCCCGACACACATATAGCCTGACACACAGATAGCCCGACACACATATAGCCCGACACACAGATAGCCCGACACACAGATTGTCCGATACACAGAGAGTTCGTCGCACAGGTAACCAGATCTGAGGGATAGCCCTACACCAGGGATAGCATGCCTGGTTTTTAAATTGCTGGCGGATTAGGTTAGCGCTGTTGTATGGTCCGCGGACGTCCGCTAGCATCACCCGTACGAACTCCGTACGGTTGTGCGTTATTTTTCATTGTTCAGCGCTGCAGTTACTTAATGCTAAGAAGCTGTTCGTAAAATGTGAATCATTGCAGAAGCAATTGGGCATCTTTCAACCATCGAACAAATATCAGGTCAATTACGAAAGATCGTATCTTTTAGTCGACAGACTATTTTCAACCCGACTCTTCGACACTCGGCGTGACTGCACGCACACATTTCTACATGTGTAGACTAGGCTTATTTCAGATCTCCTATGGTATGAAAATATCCAGCAGAGTGCACGAAGCAAAAACAGGGCGACAGGGTCGAGCAAAATGAAAATCAAGCAGTCTCCCTAGTGGAGAGGGCTCGGACGGATCGGATTCCCAAGTGAGTAGTTGGATGAGCTTCCAAAATTAATGGCGGTCAGCCTCAAACATGACACTATATGGTCGGAATTTAAATGTTGTATTTTAAATTAATTTGACTCATGACTTTCAATGAAGCTCACGAAAGTTTAATTCATGGGGGTAAAAATCTAAAATCGACGCCCCCCACGAAATTATTTCTTGAACGGAATTGGGATGGTAGAAAACAAATGCAGAGAGGGTTCGAATTGACCTCCCAAGTTAAATTAAATCATAAATTACTTGGCGAGAAATGTAGGTGAGAGGCCTCAACCCCCCTCCCTCCCCCATCCCTCCGGTGCTTCGATCCCTGATCTGGCATCTAACCAGCCAGCAGACCGGCTGAAGAACGCGACTGGAATCAGTTGCAGGAGCGTCTAATCTCTCGACGCAGCGGACGTCGATTAATTGCCCGCGCAACTTTTTTGCCAATTTCCGTCGCGCGGCGACGCGGACACGTGTAGCGGCGACCCGGGGCGTGCGGCGGGACGGGACGCGGCGTCCCGAGATGGAGTCCGCTGAGCCGCGCGTCCGCTCGCCTTTCATCCCGTACAAAGGACGCAGCGTTTCCATTCGTTCCGAGAGACCGCATTCTGCGTCCATGAAATAGCTCGACCTCGTTACTCGGTCCTACTGTCAGGCAGCGTATGTTTAGAATGAGTCAATCCATCCAACTGAAGTCTGGAATGATCGAACCAAGCCTTGATCCAAATTATTTATGACTGCAACACTAACTGCAATATACACGTATGGACAACTACCGTAGTAAAAGTAAATCATAGGCAGCTTTTATTTACCACTAAAGTTAGCAATCACAACTTTCAACCTGCAACGATACTTGTAAACTACGGGTCAATGAACAAGGTACGTTTGTGTTATAACATCATCCGACCATACTCACATTATATGAACTGGCGCTATAAGAATTATAACGATCTGAAGAAACATTCTTATTGACCCTCATTCAAATTGACCCTGATTCTTTTTGACCCTGATTCTTGTTGATCTCGATTTTTATTGACTCTGATTCTAATTGACCCCGATTCTTATTGACTCTGATGTTTCTTAACCATGGTTTTTATTTATCCCGATTGTCATTGACCCTGACCGCATAGTTAGCACTCATTGTTTCTTGTTGCCACGAATGTGTCTCCCTTTAATTTTCCGTGTACAGCCATCAAAATCGCAAGATATTTCACACGACATTCGTTATTGCATGATTGCTATTTATCTACGCAAACTAGCGGCATTGCCTTCGCGTGTCTTGCATTTTGCAAGGCGTTTTCAGCGAAGGGATCGATATTCTGTCATTTCTGTCAGTATGCCGCCATGGACGGCTTCACGGTTACAAAACTAGAGTGTTTCAACTTCCATGATGATTTTTCCTTTGAACGCAGAACTCGCGAGTGGAGGAGGCGGAGGGGGCGGCGGGTCGGGTGCTGAGAGACTTTTTTTCTCGGATTGAACCCGCAAGAGGGGAGGAAGGGGGGCGGGGGCGGATGTTGACAGAGACTTTCCTTTCGGGTTGAACAAATTTATTCAAAAATGTTACTATGTCAAAACAAAACGCTTTTCTCTGCCCTCACTTACTATGTCAATCCTTCTATGTCAATTAGGGGTAGGTCTGCTACATAGGCGTAGATTTATGTCAGATATAGCCCGTTTGTTCTAAACAGAGGCTGCAAACAGTTAACACTACTACCAAGACTTCAAATACATATTTTCACGCAATTCTTTACATTTTAAACCTTGACCTGGATTTGTATCTTAATACACGACATGACAATACATGGCATTCTGACAAATTTTCGTTTCTTTCCGATTTTCTGGTTTTTCTGATTTTCGTTTCATTGCAAACAAGCTAATATAATTTCGATGAGCAGCGTATCTCAAAACTTAGGCCATTATTGAGTAAAAATAGGCATCGAGCCTTAATCTTAATGCCTTAAAATTAACCTTAATGCCTTAAAAAAGCATTAACCTAGTAAGCTTTCGTTAATAGACTTTTTGTATCGAGTTCGTCTAGGAATAGGTTGTCTAGGCACTTCTATATACTGGACAGACTCATTTCCACGCATCGAAACACATCATTTCGACGCAACGTTCGAATCATTGAATTGACTGATTTCGACGGGTCGATTTTTGACACAATGATCCGGACCCGTCTGCAGCAGGCTGCATAGAGCAAATTCTGAAGTTCAAGTACATTATTGTTGAGATAAAACTGCTAGATGGTAAAAATCATGGATCGCAAACGATAAAGGCATCCTGGAGACTATACCTAATATAGACAATGTACTAATGGATCACTGCAATAAATTGTAATGGATATAAATGCACGGCTTCTATTTCTATTCATTTATTGGTCTCTATCAGCAATGAACAATACTTCATGCGTAGCCAATAGGCAGTGTGCACGCACTCTGCACGTGGACCATCGCGGACACGCAATGTCGGCTTGCGTCACTGCCGCGGTGTTATTCTTCACAGTCCGATAAAACGGACATTAATTCGCCATCATTGCACTTACTGCAGAGCCCAAGGCTGAATGTTAGCTAAGTTCAGTGTAGTACCTTTTGAGATATTTTGGCTTTGAATGGATATCCTGTAGTGTAGTTCTTAGTAAGTTGTAAGAACTACACGCTGGATACACGCGAAATAATAGTGAATACACGCTTGTAAAAATAGTGAGTAGGCTATCCCCTAATGCTAACAGAGTGTTGAAATTCTGGCGGTAGACACAATAATGATCGCACAGATTTAACGACAATTTTTTTCAGGCGATTATGTGCACTCACGGGCGTAGCCACGGATTTGACGGTGGGGGGACCTAAAAAAAGCACATAATTTTTTTTTTTTTATTCTTAAGAAAAATTGTGCAACCTATAACAGACAAAATCGCTATTCCGTGCAGAACTCACGAGCGGGGAGAGGGTGCTGACAGAAATATGTTCCAACCAACATTTTGGGGGGATTATTTTCTTGGGGGGAGGGGGGCACCATTCATATTTTTTCGTCTCACTTTTTTTCTTGGGGGACCAAACATCAGTCATGGGGGAAAGCATCCCCCACATCCATGCATTTTGCAAGGGAATCAGGATAAATCATGGGGGGACGCTCTTGTCCGGAGGGGGGGACACATCCCCCCGTCCCTTCAGCGGCTACGCCCCTGTGTACACTGTACCTTCGACTGTTATATAATAGTAGTGCCATAGAATTTGAAGTGGCCCAGTGAGGAGACATAAATTGTGGTCTACGATTTTGATGAATAATTGCATTCAATGGAATCTCTTTTATGTCTACATAGCGTTCGTTTTCATAAAATTATTTCAATACTTGAATTAGTATGAAGTGAACCGCTAAATTAGTAGCGGTGATTCTAGATTCGTTTGCGTCCTTGGCGTGGGTCGACACCGGTGACACCGGCTGCTGTTGATCTCCAGATTGTATTTTTATTTTATCCCATTCGCAGTTGTCGATTGACACACAAGTTAATTAATATAATACGGTAGGCCTACATATATCACTACTATCAGATATTAGGTATGTGATAAAGATAATAATATGCATAAAGATAAATAGTCGATGTTAATTGAGCAAGAAATATCTAAGTCACACCTACAAGTAGTCAGAAATATTGACTGAAAAGAAGAGTTTTGAATCGTTTCAGCGTCCAGTGATGCACCGCAGCACGGTGTACGCCTGCGTTATTTAATTAAAGAACTCGAATATTAATTTTTCCGAGACGCGCGTGCAATACTTACGGACCGGGCGTCTGCAGCATGCTCAAGAGGTCGGTAAGTTTTCATTCTCGGCGTGCTTAATCAGCCCAGCTCGCTCGAACAAGGGGGGTTGATTGCCCCCCCCCCTCCCTCCAGCGTGCGTGCTGAGCATAAATTCAGCCCCAGTCAGTTCCCGAGCCGCCACGCCTCCAGCGAGTCTAATTCTCGCTTGTTCGTGTCCTGCAGACAACTCTATCACGAACCCTTGTTGAGATAGGCTGGCAGGGGAGTAGCCGCGGGTGGGGGGGAGCGTATTCTGGACCGAAGAGATAAAGCTTGTGTTACCACTCAAGTCTGTTCCAGATGTGTATATGTGTATATGCGTATATGCGTATATGCGTATATGCGTATATGTGTATATGTGTATATGTGTAGATGTGTATATGTGTATATGTGTATATGATGAACCATAAGGTTTTCTTTAAGCATTACGTCCCCTTCACCGCCAAATCTGTTGCTACGCTCTTGTACGCTGTCGAACAAAGACGCATACAAGATCAGCGTGGACCCACAAATCATAGGCCCATGTCGCGCACAATATCAGCTCGATCATAGGTTTCCTCGAGCACGACGAAATAACAAATTTGTTGGAGCCGGAGATTCCGTGAAGAATGAGGCTCACTTAAATCGCGGTGGCCTCAACGTCGACAAATAGCAAAAAATAATTATCCCAGCGAGTCGGGGAACAAGGAATGGACTTGCAGCCGAGAGCTCCCCGGGCGTGTCGTAAAAGACGACTAAAGAAGGGGGAGCGGTTCTGAGGTGGCCCTCTTACGCAGAACCGGACCGTAATAGTCTTCGTTACTACGCACTGACCTTAAAATAAAACTCCACCCCGTCGACAAATAGCAAACAATCAGATATTTTGACACCAGCGTACATGTATAACTTTACGGTGTCCTAGTCACGGAATAAAAGTATTGATAACGCGCTCCGTGATCATACACGCTGCATGTCGTTGGCGCCCAGTTATAGACGTAGTTTCCTCGTTTGTAAGAAATAGCGCCCTGTTCATTAAATCCGATTCGAGCATTGAATTTTAAGTCACCGCAAGGTACAAAATTCTACTCAGAATAATTAAGCGGCTAGAAAGTCGAACAGATACTGTTCCCCGTTCCTTTGAGTCATACACGTGCACCAATGTTTTCAGCCTACAATGTGCATGTGGTTTGATAAAGGCGGAACTCTACGTCTGACCTGTACGACAGAGGCGATCGACTGGCCTCCTTTCATGCTTCACAAAAGCTCTCCTAACGTCTACCAATAGCATGGACCAATCAGAATTCGACAGGGCTGATTTTCAAATAAAAGTCACATAAGTAAAGGTAACCTAAGGACAATGCCCAAGAACAGTGGCAATGAAATAAAATACAAATGAGGCAGAGTTAATGAATCAGCCCTTGAATGAATCAGCCCCCATTCAGCCCTAAATGAATCCGTTAAATAAGTTGCATCTCACACGGACTAACGTAGACGGAACTCATGATCGAAAGTCTGCGATAGCCTGGCTTTGTTTTCAAATTTAAGAAAAGCGAGTCTTCAATAGACATTAATAGATAGCAAGCATAACAAATTGTAGCAATGTAACAGGCCTTACACTACAATGAAACGTCGAAGTAGCAAATGATTAAACTAGGCTAGTCAAAAAGTTTCACTCTTAGGAGTTGAGACACACAATAAATCCCAAGATTCTGAATTTTTCTATTCACTTTTTCACTAGACCTCATCTCTTAGCTTGTAACATATACACAGTCATTTCTTTTGCATCTTGTGGAAATAGAGTTTAACAAATGATTGAGCTAGCCAAAAATGCAACTCTTGGGACGCAAATAAACATCCAAAGGTTCTGGGTTTTTATTGCGCTTTTTCACTAGATCCTATCTCGCACAATGTATAGCATACACTGACATTTCTTTTGCGTTTAATGAAAATAAGGTATGGCAAATTCTGAAAGGATTGTAAAAAAGTTTCACTTTTGGGACGCATGTCAAAATTCCATAGTTCTGGATTTTTATTGCCACTTTTTTACTAAACAATGATATGGTGGCATGTAATATACACTGCCACTTCTTTTTCCATATCATAGACATAAAGTACGACAAATGATGCTAGGAGAAAAATAGGGCTTTGGGACGCAAATAAAAAACCCAAGGTTCTGGGTTTTCATTGCGAATTTTCACTAAATCCGATCTCGTATCATGCATGGCATACACTGCCATTTCTTTTGCGTTTAATGAAAATAAAGTATAGCAAATTATAAAAGGCTAGTAAAAAAATTTCACTCTTGGGATACACAGAAAAAACCCAAGGTTCTGGGTTTTTATTTCCGCTTTTTTATTAGACCAAAAGCTGGTAGCCTGTAACATACACTGCCATTTCTTTTGCATTTCATGGACATAAAGTATGGCAGATATGATTAAAAGCTAGTAACAAAATTTCACTCTTGAAACGAACAAAAAATCCTAAAGTTTCGGGTTTTTATTGCCGTTTTTTCACTCGTAGCATGTATAAAACACACTGCCATTTCTTAAGCATTTTACAAACGATAAAAGGCTAGCAAAAAAGTTTCCCTAGGCGCCGTCCACAAAAGTACGTCACGCTCCGGCGGGGGGGGAGGGGGTCTAAGAAAGTAACAGTTTGTGACAGGGAGGAGGGGGGGTAAAGGACATGTGTCACAAAGGACACATGTCACACATTTGTAGTTTTTTGTCATACATATAAAACCTGAAATTGACAGTGATGTTGTTTAACTTTTTCAAGGAATCTAACACAAGGATACAAATTAAATTAAATTACTGCACTGCTGCCATCTGTTGTTCCAGGAAACGATGATGATAAAAAATTGATGCCAGTCGTAACTATGGATGAACACTTCATCTTGGATGGATGATTTCTTGTGAATATTTTTGAATTGAACATCATTCACTGGCCCAAAATATACAGATACAATATAACGCAAGAGTGTGTCACAAAATTGTCAGTCTGATCTTTTTTAAAGTCAAATTGTTTTGTTTCCCTTTTTATCATTTTTTATTATCTAATCCAACGATTGATCTAATAAATCTAAAGTTATCTAATAAACGACTGGAAATGAAAAAATAGATAAATGATGTGTATTATATAATTGCCTAGTCTAATTTGTGTAGCTTTTTTTCAAATTTAATCCTGATCGAGTTACTGTTCAAATGAATAATTATGACAACTGTTCAACTATCTACTAAGTTATTTTAATAATGTGATAGTTCTTTTAAGTTACAATTTTTATAAACTTTTAAATAGTGAAGTGCGTTTTAGATTAAATCTTACTTGCTGCTAATTTTTAAACAATTTTTTAATTCGAAAGTGTGGCACAC
>JAQIWG010010228.1:0-10127 GCA_034695025.1 Chamaedrilus cognettii
GCCCTAACCCTAACGCAGCCCTAACCCTAACGCAGCCCTAACCCTAACGCAGCCCTAACCCTAACGCAGCCCTAACCCTAACGCAGCCCTAACCGTAACGCAGCCCTAACCCTAACGCAGCCCTAACCCTAACGCAGCCCTAACCCTAACGCAGCCCTAACCCTAACTTGCTAACCCTAACGGGAAATAAACTATATTCGACCCGCCAGCGAGAATCGGCGAATCGCGATCCGAACGGAAATAAAATTCTCAAGTTATTTCAAGTTCTTCTAGAGAAATTAGCTCCAGCTGTGAGCCTGTGAGAGCCAAGATGGATTGGCGCAGATTCTATTCCCGCTAGCCGCATGCGTTTCAAAGGCATAGGCGCGTTTTCGACGTCCATCCGGTCATCGATAAAATGCGGGCTTATCGAAAAAACTAACCGCTGTTGAAATATCAAAGAACCGCTTCGGCTTACAAATATTATACTTGATCACAGTATGGATCAACACAGCAGGCCTTATGTATACATAATCTACATCAGCCACTTATTGCGAGGCGTTCGTGGAGAAATAGCAGTTGAGGTGGTATTGTTTTAAAACGAGTGAGTTGTCTAAAATAAAGCCTACGACGCCTGTCGTTGAAAATAGAAAGCATTCGTTTTCAAACTTTCCACTAACTGAAGCGTTGAACCCATATTTATACTACCTAACGAAATATATGTACAATTCAACATTCATAGGCCCTACTCACAAATTCAACATCTCTATTTAGAACTAAGCGTAGGCTGTCGGTATAATTTCTGCATAGCATTTTTAAACGTCATATGAAAACTTTTTAAAACTTGTTGATTTAAAATTATCTTATGTCAACTTTACATCTTCCGGAAGTGGTCAGCTACGTGCACCTACGTTCAAGCGTTATCTTTGATTCTCAAGCTTTGCAGAACTGCTGCAAGCGACAGACTTCGGTTTACAGGCATGATCGTGAAGTCATTGGTTTTATGACAGAGGCACCTGCTCCCATGCAGAGCGAGCATCAGATAGCAAGACATAGTGTTCTACGCTACGCTGTGTACAGGCCAACGTTCTGGCAATCGGACCCGTATAACAGGCTACGGCTGAGAGAACGCTCAGCTGAATCTCTCTGGATCTAAATAGATTTGACCAAAAGCTGCGGTCACCAGCGGCTCATAGCGAATCTGCTAATTAGCACAAGTACAACTACAGCACTGAGAGTGTGAGAGATAAACGGGCAAGCCAATAATTGTTTGCGCTGCTGCTCATCGTTGTGATAGGTATAGAATGTTCAAATTTGTCCAACTTTTTGGTTATTCCATGCTTTGCGTGTTCGACGTGGATTTTTTCTGGCGCGTTTTCATAACAAGCACCATGCTGCTAAATTTTGATAATTGACAGCGCGCCGCTTTGACGCCCGGCGCTTTGTGTCATTCTTCTTTATACCACGCTCTTCGATCATTTCACGTGCATGTTGGAACCAAATCTTATTGAAACACAAAGTGTACATTCCTGGATTGCTAACAATTATTAAATTGAAATATAAAAGAGATCGTTACCACAAAAATGTTGATGCAAACAGCAACTAAGCAGTTTCTCCGCTTGGTTGATGCGTTTTTGTAAGTCAACTTTTTTTACTCCTATCTTCCTAACCGCTCTATGAAATTCAACGAAAATAGAAAAAAATATGAAGCAATGATCCGAGTTAATGTGGTCAAAATTTAATTGACAACGCCCATTGCGTTCCGTGGTCATTGAAGAAATTCATTGGGTCCCTTACTTTTGAGCCACGGTGTAGATGGCAGATGGATGATCAAGCAGGCAGATCAGCACCTGACAATCAAGTACAATGCTTGCCCATTAGCCACTGGAGGCTGAAAATGCGTTTAGCTGCAGCGAGTTGTCTACATTGCCATCAGTGCGGTGCATTATATGACGCTGTGTCGCGACGTCAAAATTTAGCAAATTCTAATACAGCGTCATGAGTATCTCTCACGAATTGCTATCAGTAATGCCACAGCTTGGGACATACGTGTATAATGTTATTTCAGTGAACTACGGAGAGGATTTTCAACACAATTCCCGAATATCTTGGGATATTTTTCATAAAATGGTGCAGTTTATAATTGCAGCATGGGATATTTTTGTAAAAATTGCAACCTGAAAAATTAGTTGAAGCCAGGATCCAGGGATATTCCATTTTAGTCTAATGATTGCTATACATAACAAGCTCATTTTCTTATCAAGTCTCGAACAGCAATTTTAGCAGTGAAGGCAAAAAACCGATTAATTTATGCCAAGGCGCGAAATTTAAATCTTCACTGCGCAATTAATGGATGCTTAAGAAGTTGCTGCCTACAGCAAAATAATGTTGACCTGCGCATTTTATAATTGTAATCTACATTTTTTGCCCCCGCGGGCCGGGAAACAAATAATTCGCGTGCAGCCCAGCGCTCCCCGGGCGAGTCGTAAAAGGCGACTAAAGAAGGGTTCTGTGCGGCTCGCTTGCACAGAACCGGACTGTATATTGTCTTTGCAGTCCATAAACTACAAAAAACAAACTCAAGCAATTAATTTGTCATTGCTATAAAACTGAGATATCAAAGAGGGATAGAGTGCCGATGACACCGGACACATTCATCAGGAAGAGAGTGAGAACGAGAGAGATCACAATACAACACATGATCAACTTCAACTTCAACTTCTCTACTGCACTCCACCCTAATGGATGATTATTTGCAGGGCTGACGAAATCAAGCACTTTTGCCAAGGGTGCACGAAGTGACTCGAAATCTTTTACCGCGGCCGGAGTTGGAACCGACTCTCTGCCACACTCGCAATCCGAAGTCCGCAACTTAGACGACTCGGCCACAACGCTTCGCTAAAATACCCAGAGAATGACCCGCTTCGGATAAGTAACTTGCATGAGATGATACCTGTACAGTGCCCGCGTGTCAGATAGCATCCGACAGGGAGAACTACATGTAGCAGGTATACTGCATGTACACTGTACACTGCATGGCCTCGCCGAGACGTTAAGTCATAAAGACTTAATACATACTACTCAGCGCCAGCATGGAAGAGTCCAAAAGCGCCCACACACCTTTCGGTCAAAACGAAGGAAGTTTTGAAGTTAATGACAAAGGCCCGTAGAGAACTCGTCGAGCCGCCGACTGCTTGCACTCGTTTGTCTTGGCTGATCTCTTTACGACGAATGCTGCATGCAGCATTCTTTTTCGAAGGTCACAGTGACCTTAACGACGGCGGCTGGCGTTCGTTTGACCGACAGCGCGCACACCTAGCGATCCCGTGACGGTTCGGTCAAACGAACGCCACGGTGAACTTCCTTCGTTTTGACCGAAAAGTGTGCGGGTACTATAAGGGAGATCTCAAACTACATGTGCTGTATGCATAACTTCATGCAGCCGTCCCCGTACCAACGGAGGTAATAACGTCATATTATGACGTCACAATATTACCATTTAAAACACCAACGGAGATATGACGTCACAAGACATTTGGAACACCAACGAAAATGTTACGTCACTATACCATTTAGAATACCAACCTGAGATATGATGTCATAATACCATTTTAGAATACCAACGGAGATATGACAGCACAATACACTTTAGAACACCAACGGCGATCATGACCCATACCTATACCTGACAAAATACCAGGTAATAAGCACTATAAAAGCCGTTAGCAGCAATAAGAAGTAAACTGTAAACTGTATACTAAACTGTGAACTAACTGGATAGCTGCAAACTGTAGGTGCTACTCACCGGTGAGGACGGCCAGGTCCCCCACGGCCCGCAGGGACAGGTCCGCCGTCTCCACGTCCCTCTCCAGGTCCTCCCTCAGCCGCCTCACCGCCCCCTCCTCGCCCCTCACGCGGTACACCCCCGCCTCCCCCACTCCACCCCTCTGCTCCACCTCCGCCACGCAGCGCCGAAGCAGCACCGGGACGCCCCCCGCACTCTCCTGCCCCGCCAGGGCGCTCCCCGGACCCTCCCGCTCCCCCTGGGCGCCCCCCGCACCCTTCAGCCCCCCAGTACCCCCAAGCCCCCCTAAGGACGCCTGAAGGTCCGTGCCAAACAGCGCGTTTACATGGACGCTTGGCGTTCTCTGGAAGCACGCAGAAGGTTTCGTGTAGCGCAGTTCCACGTAGAGCATCCCTGCGGGCTTCAGTTCGACAGCCAGTCTGTGCTGCGGGGACTGGACAAACAACGACGCGAGGTCTAAAGACGCGAACGAAGTACAGCGAGGCGCAGCGTACGCGTCGTCGACGACGCAGCGGAACGCAACGGAACGCATCCGGTAGAGATCGACTTGGAACTGCTCATCCCAGTCGAAGTTAGTCGTAGATGATAGCAAGGAGGTGCAAGCGAGCAAGTCGCCTGCATCAGACTCCACAGTGCACTGCATGTATGCACATTGTGCACCCTGTGCCCCATTTCTCAATAATGGCTGTTGAAGTCCGTGTGCGCAGAATACGTGAACGCGCAGAGATCCGCTGATCTCGTCCCGCTGTCCTGGTGACATCACCAAGGAGCGGTACAGTTTGAACGCCTCCTTGCGAATCTGCAGCGGTTTTCTGGCAAACGTCGAAGTTCTGTCATCGAGACAAGGCGGTCGTGTTGCGGAACGACAAAGCCTGGATGAATTCGCGGCGTGAAAAGCAGAGGCTTCAGCGGGTGTCGGCAAGCGTGAAGAAGTTCTGTTGATGGTGGGGTCTGTGTGATGAGACTGGGAGAAAGGCTGTCGGTGGTGGGGCAAGGCAGCTCGAAGAGAGTCGTGAACAGCGGCGTCGCAGTGCTGCGTGGACAAAACGCGAGCTCTTGGCGGCGTGGGGTATATAGTGGAATAAGTTGTGGGGTGGGGGTTGAGAAAATTTGTGTTGTGGCCGTTCTGATGCGCCGTATGATGGTTCGGCTGATGGTTCGTTGAATGGTTTGTCAAGTGGATTGTTGGATGGTTTCTGGAGTGAGTATTTGGGTTGATATTTTGGTGATTATTTGGGTGGATATTTGGATGATTATTTTGGTGGATGTTTGATAGATTATTTGGATGGGTATTTGAGTGATTATTTGGGTGGATATTTTGGTGATTATTTGGATGGATATTTGGGTGATTATTTGGATGGATATTTTGGTGATTATTTGGATAAATATTTGGGTGATTATTTGGGTGGATATTCGGGTTGACAGCTTGGTGACTTGTTTCGTGTCTGCTCTGCTGATTTGCTCTGTGGTAGGTCAGACGGCTGGACTGAGGCCGCAGGCACGTGCCGTATGACGTCAAAGGGTCTGACATCATGCGACTGTAACTCGGAACTCGCCAGCTTCCGGTGTCTTCGGAGTATTCGTCAGATAACCTCGCGTCTGCAACAACAGCAACTATTAGTTTCCAGCGTCCAGGTTATGATACCTGGAGAATAAATGGGCTACACTTTCATTCAGTGCCGGATTTACAGCGGGGCATACGGGGCACGTGCCCGGGGCCTCCGCAAACAAGGGGGCCTCCACAAATGATGCACATTAAATTTTTTGCAGTATTGCATTTGAAGCGTAACGTAGCCTGCAGCCACAATGCAGCTACAAAACAGCGCTGAAGCAGCACATTTACCGAATAACTTGTAGCCTACTTAATCATTCGGGGAAGTTGCTGCTGCAGCGCTCATTTTGCTCATTTTATTTTACTCATTTTCAATGGGGGCCTCCACAGAATTTGTGCCCCGGGCCTTTTTCGGTGTAAATCCGGCACTGTTTTCATTGTACAGTTTCATTCGTACAAAAATGTCATATACATTCACGATCGTTCAGCGAAGAGCTAAGATCAATGGCAGACTTTTATAATGAGGGCGTACAATGCTGCACAGTGCACATCATTAAACATCATCTTGTTTACTGCAGTACTATTATTGTGCACTGTAAGCTATTGTTCGGCGCCATTTTCAACCTAAAATCAAATTAATCTGCGATTTAATAGCCTAAAGGAATACTATTAGGTATCACGAGGACCTAGGTCCAAGTTTATTTGGAGGCTTGATGCCATGTAGCTTTGTATCTAGTATTTGTTTGCACAGCTAGCCTACAGCTGTACCTTCGTGGTGAATAAAATGATGAAAATAATTTAAAAAAATTAAATCAAGGATAAAATTTCTTCTTTAAACCATTAAATCTTCTGATATTTTTAGTACAGATCAGCCAAACCTATTAAAGCATCCCAACTACACAGTGTTTCATTTTAGTAATGGGGTACGCATTATACACAAATTATAAAAACCCAAGTTCATTGCAGAATATATTTTAATGCGCAGTTGAACACAGATTTTGCCGTGGGAATTTGAAATGTTCTGTTAGAAAAGGTGATTTGTGCAAATATTCTGTTAGACAAGGTGATTTGTGCGCGCAGCAGGAATTTCGAACAATGCAATCGGAATATTCAGGGTAATCAATGCAAATTTTGACTTAATTTTTTCGTCAGCCCCCTCCCCCGGTATACCGCTCGTGAGTTCTTTACGGGAGAGACAGAGGCTCCAATAGTACAATCCCACATGCTTGCCATTTCTCTTTGGGTATGTAGTTGAATTTTTAAAGTGCACAAAATGTATATTTTGCCAAATATTCTTTAAATATGACGTTGTTAATTTGGCAAGATATTTTAGTCCACCTAAATTTGACAGTAGGCAGTCAAATAACAATAAGACAAACATAATCTAAAAAAATATTATCAAGCTACATACACTACCACATAGCTTCACTATAATTTTCCACCCTTGCAGGCGGGGAACAAAGAATTGGCGTGCAGCCCAGAGCACCCCGGACAAAAAGGCTACTAAAGAAAAGTGGGAGGGGTTCTGTGCCGGCTCTATTGCACAGATTCGGACTGTTATAGCTCTTGTGCGCTACACACGGTCCCTAAAATACAAAAAAAAATCAAAAAAAAATCACTATATTCTTCTTTCAGGCCCAGTTGTTCGATAGGGAGTTATTTAGTTTAAATAAACATAGAACAAAAATGACGTCAAACATAGAACAAAACTGACGTCACGATCCAATCAGGTCTCGAAAATTAGATCCAGTATTGTTTGAATAACGCGCCAATATAGGAAAGTTATTCAAATAATCCTGGATCATTCAACTATGGTTCGAATAACTCTCTATTGAACAACTGGGCCTTAATATTAAAACGCGCGCACTTCTATTTGTTGAATTTTACTCCCGCGTGACTTTGGACTATATCTGAATATAATCATAGATCACAACAGACCAAACAGTACGCTATTATCCCATGGCCTAAATGTGGACATGGCGCAATAAAATAATTTTAATAATTAACGCAATGCCTACAACGTTACGCGGTATTTAATACGCGCGGCAGGCAATATCGCCATTGTTTCAATCCTATAGGGCAGGTCCATAGCCCGTTGTGTGCTACTGACAGACAGCAAAACACAGCACCAATAGTGCGGAAAGGTTTAATTGAGAAACATTGGCGGGAGTCGAGGGAGACCGCGAGAAAGCATAACTCATTGATTGAGAAATACTGCCGGGTATTTAATTAGGTACAACGCAACAAATATTTATTTAAATAGAAGAGGTAGACAGAGCTAAGAATAGATTCCGCGAAGAAATATGGAGTCTCAAACTGACATCATATCTTTAGGTGGCACATAAAAGAGAAAAAGTCTAGGCTATGCCATATAATAATGGTTTTTTCACTGGATAGTTAAAAAGAGAAATGTTGCGAAAACAACTTTAATGGAATAGAAGTTAGACAGATGGCGTTCCGGGGGTGTTAACTGTCAAGTTCAAACAACAAGGCCTATCAGAGAGCAGCTCCCGGTGATACCAGTGCTGGGTATTTGTCCCTATATTTTGGGATAAGTTGATGATTGAGGGATCTGATTTTTAAAGCAATTGTTAGGGTTAGGGCTGCGTTAGGGGTTAGGGTTGCGTTTGGGTTAGGGCTAGCGTTAGGGGTTGAGGGATAGGATCACTGGGTCAGTACGTGTTAGGGTTGTGGGTTAGGTTTAAATTTTGGGTTAGCGTTAGGGGTTAGAGTCAGGTTACAAGTTAGGGTTGTTAGTTAGGGTTGCGGTTAGGGTTCGAAGTTAGGGTTAAGTTGTATACGATGGTTAGAGTTTAGTGTAGAATTAGGTTTACGTTGGGGGTTTATAATTAGGGTTCAACAAAAACTGGACAGAGCAGTTTTTTTTAGAAGAACTTCAATTAACTTAAGATTTTAACTAATCGTTAAATCAAAATTTAGATTTAACGGTCAATAAAAATGTCAACTTATTTGAAGTTATTCTAAAAAAACTGCTCCACAAGAGAGAGTCAAGATGGGTTGGCGCAGATTCCATTCTCGCTCGCGGGCCAAATGCATCTTGTTATCCGAAATATACCAATATAATAATTCAAATATATTATATAATATGATTGCACATTACAATACACTAGTCTAATCAAATAATGTCTTAAATATGTCTAATATGATATGATATTAGACATATTTATTATCATTGAATGTTCTGTAACTTCCTTTTATATCACAAAATTAGATTAAATACTTTCCAAATCATGTTGAAGTACAATATTTTTGATATAGGCCCAATGCGGAATTTTATGCCTATTGCATTATGATATACTTCCTACAAAACTTTTACAGTAGGCCTATAGTTTTCTTTATTAAAAAACTTTATGTATTCATGCATCAGTATTGAAGATATCTAATATGCAAATATCTAACTTAAAAAAAGAAAATTCGCAAGGAAAACGTGGCGTACATGTACGTCTACATCTAATCCAGTGACAATGGGTCATTTCAAGTCCACGGTCTTTAGATTGAGTTGGAGCTGAGTTAACGTTTGACAAGTTAGATTCACATTCATATTCACATTTTTGCTGTTGTCTGTCTGTTTTGACAATATAATGTTATTCCGAATGTGAATATGAATGTGAATCTAACGCCGTCAAACGCTAACTCAACTCCAATTCAATCGTTACACCGTGGACTTGAAATGACCCAATGCAGAATTTTAAAAATTCATTCATTTTAAGTACTTGAGCACAGGCTAACACTAGTAAAGAGCCTATAATTATGTGAGTCATAGGAACACTGTTGCAGAGTGCTAACAAAAAACTCACCAGAATGCTAGTGGGACAAATACATGTAGCACGTTCTGCGCTTCACGTTACTAGCCTAGACTCGACGTTAATTTCAAGCCCCAGCATGTGAAGCTCAATTGTCATGTCGATCTAGTAAATTACAGTAGACCTCTTAAGTTATAACCTCAAATGTTACACTATGCATAAATATACTTAAAACGCGGGATACAGCGGCTAGCCAAGAATTAGAATTTCGCACAAATGCACCAAAAACACGCCGATTTAAAAAAAAAGGTTTTTGAATTTGAAAACCGAAACCGGATGTTATTCATGATGGTAACGTTGAAGTTGAACTTGCGCCATAATCCACTATTATTATTCGTCATCTAAATTTAGGCCCCCCCCCCCCTACCGCCAAATCCGTGGCTACGCTATGGCAACGTCTACAGGCTGCTCGCGTCTAATTTCCTTCTCATTCGGTTTTATTTCTAAACCGTAAGCGATGCATCTGGTGCTTAGATTAGCTTGCCTTAACCGCTTAGGATGCCCGACGTTTTCTTCCAGTGTTTAACTACGAGGCAATAACTTGTCCAATGGCCTCTGAGCGCCCAGGTGTCGTCAAGTTATTGCGATTCGGGCAGTTAGGGGGATTCAGCGACCTCGATGTACGGTGACACGCCGCTAAGCTCTGCGAGAGAATCTAGCAAAGACCTATCCTGCTCCACGTGGCTTCTTTAATTCGCTGACGAATTCAGTGGAGGGAGGGGAATCGGTGAGTCCACGGTCGCCTTCACTCTGGTAGACCTTAGGTAATTGATTTGACTCCTAAGAATAGTAAAAAATGAAGAATGATTCCATTAGGAAATGCTCTAACGACAGTAGGCCCATACATACGTCCTATCATCAAGTTTCTGGAAGTAGCCTACAATGATGAGTAGCCTACAATGATGATTAGCCTACAATGATGATTAGCCTACAATGATGATTAGCCTACAATGATGATTAGCCTACA